>JAPYZP010005038.1:0-19366 GCA_030522985.1 Torymus sinensis
CGATGCTCTCAATACTCCAAGTATGCACAAGTTTGCCATTACCAACGTCGTGGTGCATAAAACTTGTACATTTTTCATATATAAGTTTTTTTGATAATCTACAGCGTCTTTATGCAGCCATGGCATGCATGCACATGCACCATGAGTAAAGTTATGTGTTTTAGCACGGGAAAACTTGCAAAACTAGCCAGAATTGTTATTGCTTCGGTGGAGAAAAATCTTTAAATATCCGTGGCTGCTTAGACACGCTGAATAAATTGAAAATAGTGGAAAATCCCTGCATAGCCTTATTTAAAAACAAAATCACTTTTTTGAACAAAATTGATAGGTTAATTGCGTTTGGGTTGATATTTCCAGAATGAAAAGTGTTGAGTTTAATTTTTGTAAATTGAGTTATTATAAGAGCGGGGAATGATTCGCAGGGTCTAAACTGCCCACAGACGTTGACGAGAACCTGGGTTTCGACGCGGCCGTGGCAGCTCTGGGTCTCAAGGCGAACGTCAGCGAAGCTGAGCATCCGCTACTTTGCGAGGGTACACGTCGTCAGAGGTGATTTCATTATCATTAAAGAATATTAAAGCAATTGAAGAATTTGATTTTCTTTACATTTTCTATAATGAACAATATTTTCGTAGGGGAGAGCTGGCTATAACTCTTTTAGTCCACTACAAAGATGAACCTATGAAGGTGGCCAGAATTATGGACAAACTTCTGGACCGTGAAGTCCATCAGTTAATAAAATCTCCGATAGTAAGCAGCTATTACAGTGCGAATCCGCCGACAAAGAGTCAGGTGATTATTGCCGAAACGAAATTCCCAATTACTTACATAAAAAATACTTGAAAATCTAACGAAAACACTTCTTTTACAGCTCTCCGGCTTCCGTCGCGACAAAGCCTGCTCCTCACCTCTATCCGGCCCAGAGGCGACCAACTCGAGCGAAGGTCCTGTGGGCAACAACAGCCGTCCTCACAGCAGCACCAGCGCCGAGCTCGAGGCTTCCATGGGCGCGATGTCGATGCAGCCTCCACCCGCGCAGCAGGCCGCGTCCACCAGGACCAAGGAAAACAAGTGCGTATGGATACCAGCTTTGCTGAGCTGCCAGGCGCTACCCTTACGGAAAGAGACTGTAGCACTATTACGTTCTCCGCGCAATAGTGTTGAGCAAAGTTTCCAAGAGTTTTGTGTTTATGCTTTACGCTTTTCCCTCGTCGTGTCATACGATAAAAGATTGCTTTGCAATGCTTTATATATATAGGAAAGCTGAAGAAAAAATACGTTGAAAACGCTATCAAACAATTTTTTTAACTACATTTTAGTATCATAAACATGAGTTAGAAATAGCACGATTTGACGTTCGCGCGTCGATCTGGGGCAGTTGGCGTGAAACGCCTCATATAATATATATGGCTGATTTTCTGTAAAATCGAGAGATCAAAAAATCGATTTTCCTGAAACTCTCAGAAAATGTGGTACTCATCATTCTGGACTCCCCTGAATTTTTTCAGATTTTTTGGGCCCTTCATTTCGGCCCTACAGAGGACGGAAAATTGAATTTTTACATTTTTCTTCCTCCTAGTCCTATTCCTTTGTGATAGTAATTTTTTGAGTTGTAAAAACATGTTATAATTGTTTTTCGAGGTGTTAGGAATCAAAATACACGATTTTTGAAAAATGTGTGTATGGATGTGTGTGTGGGTGGATGGGTGGGTGTGTGTGTGTGGGTATGCGCGTATGTTCAAGCTCGTTCTTATAATGTGATCAAGTGAAGATGCTTAGAATCCAACTATTGCCAGCTTTCTGTAGTAATCTCATAACGATGATTTATTTACATTTTTCATGTTCGACTTCAGTCAACGTAAATAATAAGCATTTCATATAACCACTTCATTATATAATGATCTCTCGCATTGCTCTCACGATGGAAGCCTCATGTAACTCACCGCCTTCACCGAGTATTCTATACTCTCCTTCCGTAAGGGTACCGACTACCCCACAGATCCGCGAAGTCTGCCACTACCTCCCGTTAAAATACAGCTCGTCTCGGCACAGGTACAAGAGCAAGCGGGCATCCATTGCCAAGCCATCCATACCCAATCAACCTTCGGAAGCTGGCGCGCACTTTATGTGCGAACTCGCCAAGACAGTACTGACAAAGGCCGGTGGAAACAGCTCCACGTCCCTGTTCACGCAGGCGTCAACCAGCCAGAACCATCACGGGCCTCATCGCGCTCTTCATATGTGCGCCTTTCAGCTCGGCCTCTACGCTCTAGGTTTGCACAATTGCGTCAGTCCGAACTGGCTGAGCAGGACATACTCGAGCCATGTGAGCTGGATCACCGGACAGGCGATGGAAATTGGCGCCCCGGCGATCTGGTTCTTGATCGATAGCTGGGAGGGTCACCTGACGCCCCCCGAGGCGGTCAGCATTGCTGACAAGAGCTCGAGGGGAAGCGATCCCAATATGGTGAGGGCTGCGGCGGAGCTGGCCCTTTCCTGCCTACCCCACGCTCATGCTCTCAATCCGAACGAGATTCAGAGAGCTATTTTACAGGTAAGCTTCATTAAAATGGCCTTTGTCCAGGTATTTGAATTTCACTCACAGGATTGCTATGTCTGCTATAGTGCAAGGAACAAAGTGATCTCATGCTTGAAAAGGCCTGTGTTACTGTGGAAAATACAGCCAAGGGTGGAGGTGTGTATCCAGAAGTCCTCTTCCAAGTCGCCAAGTATTGGTACGAACTGTACTTGAGGGTAAGTCAGCACTAATTCCTATACTCATGGCTGATACTTTAATTATGTCAAAGGTACATTGTGGCTAATTATTTTAATTGTTTCAATATAGCACACACCTGGTGGCGAGCAGCAAGACGATATACCCCACGAGTCGTTGCAGCTTGACGCTAATGGTCAGTTGGTGGTCGAACCAGGCCCAGCCGTCGACATGTCGCAGGGCCAGCTGATGCCGGGCCAGGCGCAGGCAGTCGTGGTGACAAGCGCCCAACCGCCGCCGCAACCTCAGCCATATGCGCATCCAGCTATAACCACATTGGCTCCTTTGGGTGAGAATATTTTTCCAATTCACTGATCCTGAAACTCTGCGATCAAATTTATTCTAGGAAAATATAAACAACGGCTGATTCTTTCAGAAGTTGGCATGCCGTACACTGTGGGTCCGTACAGCTTCGTGCACCCGCACCACGCGTTCCCGCACCAGCCGTTCGGCGCAGGCCCGCTGCCTCCGCACCACGTGGCCCTACCGCCACAGGCGCCGCCCAACATGCAAATGTTCCATCCGTACTCGCCCCATCACGCGGGTCGCCCGGTCCAGCATCCCCAGATGCCGCAGCATCCGCATCATCAGCCGCCGACCCAACCACCGCCCGCGCAGATGCCTCAGTACTACGCGGCCCAGCCAACTGTTACAGCCGTCAACGTGCATCCGCCCCCGGGGACGCAGCACATGTTCACCATGCAGCAGCCCGTTCCTGTCAATGTAAATATCTGATTATTCTTTTCGTTCTCGTTATTCCTTGTTATAGGGTGTGTGATGTGAGGAAAAGAGGGAGAATGATTGATGTATATTTTTTTCATAGTTCCTTTTATCGATGTGCATGAAGTTTTATCGTGATGTCGTTTTTTTATTCTCGTAATTTTTTTTATACTAATCGTCTGTAAATCTTTTTCCATTTTAAGTTAAATTGGAGAGGCAATAGCAGTGTGTCTTTCGGTCAGGTATGATGTCACGATAAAACTTTTATCATATTTTATATTTCATTAATTTTCGAATGATTGTTTCTAACTGTTGTAAAGTATTGATTTATCCTTATTATATAATGTTTTTCTTTATTTTGAAAATTATTCATAAAAGTTTAACGCTTGTTCATTTTATTATTTTATGTATTGTTCGATTGAATGTTAGATTTATGATTGTATTTAAGTGGCAGTGCAACTTTTACCAAGAACTTTGTTAGACAAATTGTTTGTATTGCAGGTGCAAGCTGGCATTTCAGGGCCTATGCCGGGTCAAAATGGATTACCTGGCCCAGCTCTGATTCCAGCGCAGCCTATCATGTCAACCGTCCGCACTCAGCCACAAGTAAGTTTACTCAGCATCCAAATTTATTAGTTGTAAGGCGGAAAAATGAATCGTAGCCTTTGTAAGTTAAAAATCGATGAATACGGATACCAGCTTTATTTATTAAGGAGATGTGATACCCACGCTATTACTCGATTCTGGGTTCCCGTTTTTCTATTTCAATTTTAAACTTATTGAAAAAAACTCTTTGACACGTTTCAAGTTTAATAAAGAACTACAACGTACCAGAGATTTTTTTTTCTTAAAATTAAAAATTGAATGAGAAAAACGGGAACCCAATTTTGGATAATAGGGTAGGAATCGCATCACCTTAAATTGAAAGTCATCCTTCTTACAATAGTCGTGTTCGTCGCAACCGACCTTACCTCTTTGGTATTCTGAAGGCGATTCTCTCCACCATACACTTTGTCTCTGGCCTCCATACTCCCCACCTCTTACACATATACACTTCCAAGCCCATCAGCACGCTTGCTGCTTACGCGACTATATTTCTACAGAAAAATTCTATATTAATACTATTCTGACTTTGCAGCAGGTGCATAGACAAAACCGCTTACCGCGTGGGCATGCTAGCCCTGGAGACGCTCGCGCGTCGCGTGCACGACGACCGGCCGCAGGCCAAGTACGCTCGTAATCCGCCCTACGGCGAGGACGTGAAATGGCTGCTGCGCGTCTCGAAGCGACTGGGCACGCAATATCTGCACCAGCTGATCGTCACCGTCGTTAACAGCATCGTCAGCCCCTTCGTTCTGCATGACGTCGCGCTCGAGGCGGCCTACTATCTCTCACGCAACAACTCCGCGCTCGTCATTCAACATCTGCGCTCCGCGCTTCTGGCGCCGCTCGTACACAAGTGCCAGCAAATGTGAGTATCCAGACTTTTTGGGGGAGTACTACCGTTCTTGAAAGAAAGATTTGTTCAATTGAAAATTTGATGTCTCCAGGTACATTCAGTGTATGCATCAGAAATTATATCACCTCATGACACCTGATTACGAAGACTTTGCTAGCGTTGTGCGCGCAGCGAGGGCAGCTTTTAACATCACTCCGGAAGGACACACACAGTTTAAAGAATGGCTACAGTCCATAAAAAGGTTCAAAATTATTTATTGGTTTTACTCGCTACTCATGCATAGAAATCACATTGTTTGTACAAATTTCAGGTCGCAGTCCTGCAACAAAGAGCTTTGGATGCAGATCAACTCGGCTCTTCAGCAAAACGGTAAATGACACAAAGTGGAACCATGGCTCGCGCACCGGCCGCAGCATCCGTTCGACGACGCTCACTTTGCCGCGACCTCCTCCGCCTCCACCTCCACGAGTAGCCTCAACTCGCAACCCACGTCCTCCACCACAGCCCCCGCAGCAGCAGCAGCAGGAGCAGCGGACGAACCGACTCTAGCCTCCACGGAGGTCGTCGACGCGGGCAACGAGATCCCGCCCTTTATGACGAGGCTCATGGGTATGGCCTCGGACAGTATTCACCAGAGCAACGACTACGGAAGACGCCGCGACAACTGGTACCAGTTCCACCGCCGTCACACCACCGGCAATCTCAACAGCAATATTGCTCTGGAACAGCAGCAGCAGCAGCAGCAACAAAGCGGCACTCGTACGGCGCATAATCGTAGTCTGTCGCCCGAGGCGCCGCATGCTGCCTCTCGTAGATAAAAAGCGCATCAGAATCATTCGATTGATCAAGCTTTATTTTTTGTCTTTTCTTTCTTAGTTAATTGTAACTGTCTGCGCTAATAAAAACTCGCGTACCGTTGAATTAGTAGTGGAACTTTAGCAGCGGGCCTTGAATGTCGAAGAGGATTTTAAGACTGGATAGATTAATTTTTATTTTTATTTTTACATTTGATCGTTTTCGAGAGGGGTACTTTCAATGATTTTTTTCGTTTTTATTTCAAAATGAGAGATTAACAACGTTAGCTTGGAGATTTATACAACAGGTATTCTTGGAAATTTTAAGTCATTTTAACAGTTTGATTTGTTTCGTTACTTAGTGATTTAAATTCGGACGAAAATAAATTCTGTATTACATGCATTTTATTCGAAACATCAATTTTTATTCATGGAGTAAAACATTAACATGAGTCAAAGGGAATCGCTTATTTAAAAAATGTAGAGATTTTATTTAAAAGTTTAATATGAAATTGGGATTAAATCCTTATGGAATTAAGAGTGATGGTCATTATGATTTGTTTCTAGATGGATTCTGATGATATTAATTTTATAAGCAATGATGATCACTTTATAATACTCTCTTGGAAAAAGAATGAAATCAATACTACATTCTTAATCTAGTACATCTAGATTAAGCATCTAGTACATCTAGATTAAAACTATTTTACGTGGTAAGGCCTAGGCTTAAATCATTTTTAGCAAAAATTCTATGCTGCTCGTACTTTAAAGTAGAGTACATCCATTCAAGGCCTGCTTAGTATAAAATGCGTTTATATTGCAAACGCGTAGAAATTTTTTTTATCTAAAAAAATATTAGAGAATAAAGCGTAAGCCGTGGGCGTGCATATGCTGTGAAATTGAAGTAATTACGTGTACGTCATTAATCATTGTAATAAGGAACGAGGAACGAAATACAGAACGCAAATCCGATCGGCACAACAATCAAAAAAGCGTAATAAAATCGAGAAAACGGAAAACAGATTTGTATGTCGTTTCTGCATGTGATTTCGCGTATTCGAATAAAGAAAACATACGCTCTCATCAAATTCATTCGACTCATTTTAGTTAGAAGAAAGCGTTTTTAGCCACAATTAGATAGGAAATTTTATTTTCGAAACTCTAGATAGGGTGAATTTATCGCATCTTGTTTCGCTTTTGTAAACAAGGAACAAAAAGAAGTTTAGTATGGATATATATAAAGAGTGCCGATCCTTTAATTGGCCGCCGTATAGAGATGATATTTACTTAAAACCCATTAAATCCATTTTCTCCGTAGCGTGTAGAAAATTTTTACTTTTTCTTATGGCGTGATCGCCATCCCTTCGTCCTTCCAAAACTTAATCCGACTCCTAAAGACTTATTTCCGCCTTCTTTCTGTTTTTTAGCAAAATGACTTCGCGTATTTCCGTATTCTTGCATATATAGTACGATATATAGATATATATATATATATATATAAAATATATATATATATAAATTACGTATATTACGATATATACTATTAACAATCGCAGCATATTTTCATTTTGTCATAATCGATAATTCATCGAGGAAAATGATCTCTGTAATTTTTAAATTAAAATTATTTAAAGTATAAATAAAGAAATGAAAAAATTGAACAACATATCATCGGTTTGAGCCACCTGTCTCTTAAATTCTGCATCCCAATTTCAACAACCTTTTTACAAGTGAACATAAATCTGATTAATAATATTGAAAAATAATAAAACTTGATATAACAAAGAAAAAAAATGGAATAGAAAGCCAACTAAATCAATCACGACAAAATTATGATTAGGTGGCTCCGCAATAGCGTTGGGCGTATTACGCCTTTTCATTCCTGTAAAATTGTATCAATTTTACTTTAAGAAAATACATACATCAAGGAAGTCCATTCTTTCCTCTGATAAGATTTTTTCTTTAACGCATAAATAAAAAGAAAATAACGGGAAAAACGAAAGAATTTTCACGTCCTCGTACTCAAATTCTCAGCTAGTTTAGAAGAAAAAAATACCTTATAAAGTAAATAAATCGGAAGCTAATCGTAAGTATAGAAGTAAAAATTGTTTGCTCGTGACGATGTTGAAATCACCGACAGCCAAAAACTCGATTCCATTGATTGGTTGTAAATACGTTTCTTTTCCGCGCGTCTCAATAGAAAAAGTTTTTCTAAAATATACCAGAAATATATGGAAAATTGAGGACAAAAACAGGCCAATGAAAAGCAAGAGAACATTTATTTTTTAATCCCGCTGACTACATATATATGTATTCCCACTACCCTCTCCGAGGACGGATCACACATCGCGCGTACAGACGTTACACGAGTAAAACCGAGACCGAAATAAGGAAGACAAAGAGAAAATATCGATACGGCTAATCTAAATAAGATAATTGTTATTGTTTTCTTAGTATTTGAAACACTGAACAGTGCCTCGTCAAAATCTGTGTGAACACTTATATTCGAAGCCGAGAATGTTCAATGTATATTGCGACATTATCCGCTCTCTATAACTCGTATGTTATTCGCCAGTGTTAAAATTAAACATATAAAGGGAAAGAGAAAAAAGGGTAGTAGGATGAGAGGAAACTTTGTATTATTGTATAGTCGAGGTAGACTAGGCATAACGCGTTGGTAGGCTCCGATGCGCGTGAGAGAACTGCCCGAGGACGAGAGACACGGAGAATAACAAGAAGAGACGTGCACGGTATCCCTGTACGCGGCTTGCGGATGATACATCACTGTGTGCGGTTGTGCACTTATATATAGTGTCACACGTGACAGAGTCAACGAGACCGACGGGCACGGATGTCGCGAGACGGCCCTTTCACTCTAGTATATGCGATTGTTGCCATTGTTTTTCATGGTTTATTTTTCGTTTTAATTGAGAATCATTTCATATCTGTATTTCATTCTGTATTATTATATATTTACAGGTAATTTATTGACTCATTTTTTCCAACTTATTAAGTACGTCACTCTCTAAATTTGAATCAGTATATTTATAACTGATTTTCAGTTGATATAATTTTTTAATTCTACAAATTTCAGTTAAAATTTTCGAGACTATATATTTAATATTGAGTGGTTTCATATAAGACGATGAAACAAGAAGATAAAGCGAGAAAATTAACGGTATTTTAGAAATGAAGTCGGTCACGCCGTATCATTTCAAGTGCCAAGAATTCGCAAACTAAGACATTAGGTGTTTAGAAAATGAACGTAATATTAGAAAGCAATTAATCGTCTAGGCTCAATAACACTGTCACCCGATGACAGCTCGAAGAGCAATATTACATGGCTAAAAGTATGTGTGGGAGAAAATTTGCGTATCGCGAAATACGACTCGATTCCGCTCATTTGGTTCTACATTATCAGTTTACAGAAAAATTTCTTTATTTCACACTCCTAAACATAACTTACAAAATCTATTCCTTTGTTTTATATATCAATAAATGTTTTCCACTACGATTTTAATTAGTCTAAATAAAGTAATATTATATTCTTATCGATAGTGTTTAAATATCAGTAGCGTTATAAAAAGAAGTGCCGTGAAATCAACGTCAATAACTACGAGCGCGTAGACGAGACGAAAATATGAAAAAAGTGCCGTTGTCATTGCGATCAGCGTTTAATTAGCTATATGCGTCTGTCTAAATATTGCACGTCAGCGCGTCGATTTCACAAGGCCGGCGAAAAATGAACGAGTTCGTTTTTCGCGCGCCGCCTGTGGATTATGCAATAGCAAGTATGTAGCACACACCCATGCTCGTTTAACTTTATTTACGCTAAGGTGTAAGATATATCTACAATACTTTTAACTATAAGTGAGTATTTTTTTGTTCAAGTAATTTATTACTGCTATTAACTTGCCTTGCGAAGCACCGAAACTAGACTGGATGTAAAATCTCATCAATGTAAACTAGAAAACAAGTCCTGTATAAAACTGTCTAAAAATGTCGTCTTTTGAATAGTCCAGTCCATTTGCTGTGCTTCGCAGAGCAAGCAGCTAACAGCAGTGATAAATTACTTGAAGAAAAAATACTCACCTACAGTTGAAAGTATTGTGGATTTGCCGATACAGAAAACCAAAGTATCAGAGAGAAAAAAAAGCTATACCGCAGGCACTCCCCTTTAACACTTAAACTCTATAGGCTCCTCTTGTTTGTAAGAATATAGAGAATAAAGAAAAAAAAATAAACGCAGATCGTATTATATCATCGAAGTTGTCCTTAGACGTTAGAGAATTAGCCTAAATATTCTAGTATTAATCCAATAATAACGAGTGCACATGGTCGGAGCGCGCGTGGAGTTTTAGTTTTGTTATCGCGTTCTCCAGCGAACGATTTAGTTGTGGATTACTTACGTTATAGAACATTTTTAGCTTTTGTTCTAAGGATCTCTTTAAAAAGAATTTTTCAATATTTTTTAATGTTTCTCGAAAAATATATATGTTGAAAATGAACCGCATGAACAATTAAAATTTTATTTGCTGGGCTTCGACAGCAATATATAAGTGTGGAAATTCTAGGTAGTGACAGTTTTTTTAATATACGTCAAGTCGTCGATATAGATGACTAGATGAATCATTGCGAGCCGTAAAATAACGGAAGAATAAGGCTTTTTTTCCTAGAGGCCGATTAATGTTGTGGCTCAAGCTGGGCGAATTACGCGAGTTGAGATGTTTGAAAAAAAGAGAATACACAGAAGAAAGCAAAATAATAATCATTAAAAGATGCTATATTGATGTAAGCGAAAAAAAAATAGATAGAGTTTGCGTGGAATATAAAAGACAGATTATATATACACTCGCGTTTCTACTATATAAGGCGACAGAGAAAATAAGAAGACATCAAAACTGCTCAGAGAAAAGCTTCTTCCCTCACACCTTTTTTCCTCTTGCGACTAATCGTCGAAAGTCAGAAAAAATGCGAAAGAAGATTAACCGAGCGTGCAAAATAGAGAAAGTGTGAAAAAAGACGAAAAAAAGTTTAATCGATGCGCGGAAGGAAAAGCGAGACAAGGCGAGAACACACACACACATATGTATATATATATATATATATATGTGTGTGTGGGTGTGTGTGTGTGTATCCACTAATATGTATATTTTTACACTTGGTCGAAAAAAAATGAATGAAAAATGCGACGAAAAAACGTTCTTCAACACGTTTATGAGAGAAAAAAATTACAAAAAAAGAGAGTGAGGACGATAAAATACGCAAAAAAATGCTGAAAGCGCCATAGTTCGAATTTAGATGACTCGTTTACTGTAGTCTCATAATGTAGCGTTAATTTAACGAAGGAAAAAAGGATTAACACTAATGTAGAAACGCGAGGACATGCGTATCGTGCGTGGCGAGACGAGCGGGTAAAAAAAACTGCCCCCGAACTTACGTAAATTCATTCGAGACAGCAAGTTTTCCTGTCTCAGCACAGGAAGGTTAGAAGAAGCTTGTAGCTTTTGTTCTAATTGGTGCAAAGTGGGCAAAAACGATCGAAATTTTGCCGACAATGCCATTAATGACCATAGCGTGACCCTAAAATTTTGTCTAGATTTAAAAGTTTTCTGCGTAACCTATTATTTACATTTATGGAGGATCTCCAGCAACTCTTTAATCAAAGGAACGGTGCAAAAGTCGTCTAAAAACTAATCAAATATAGATCGAAAATGATTTAATAATATTTTTTATATTTTCTAATAAAGGTGTGGCAGTTGGCGTTCATATATAAGTTATTTAATGCAAATATTAAACTACTTATTTGAAGTCAATTTGACTACATAATAAAGTCAATTAAGCTTCTTTGTTTGTGTGCGGTTTCTTTCTGCTACAAGGGCAAGTGTAGGTTAAAATAGTACATATTAATTATTTCATAAGAAAAGATGACTCCCAATTTAAAAAGTTTTTGTATATATAAACCTAGGATAAAAAGAGGACCTAGAAAAGGACAATTTATAAAATAATATTGTTAAATAAAAACAAAGTGCTCAAATTCCATTGACATAAGTAATGCGAATAATCATATAAGTAGTAATATTTCTTGTGTTTATTATGAACGATTTGCGTCGTTACTAAGCATCGTAGCCCATTCTAAATTAACCTACGAGACATCGCCAAATTTAATACTTACTTAATATTTTACAGTTTTGCCTAGCAACCTGTATTTTTCTTTGCATATTTTGAAAGCTTACATACAAAACTATTAGAATTTCATTATTTAAATTTGTGATAGATTTCTATCAATAATAAAACCTTTCACTTTTGGCCTCCATAAACCTTCGGGCCATATGAGACTATGTTATACAGTTGCCGTTTTCAAAATAGTTTTTCTCCAATTTTTTCCTGCCAACCTGACCTAATCTTTCGGATACAATTTCTTGAAGTATTAATTAATAGTTATGCAAATTTTCAGTAACCCTTTAGATATATTCACAACCTGGAGAACCACCTAAAGGTCCTTCCTTTCCTTTTTATTTAACAATATTATTTTATAAATTGTCCTTTTTAGGTCCTTCTTTTATCCTAGGTTTATATATAGAAAAACTTTTTAGATTGAGCGTCATCTTTCCTTATGAAATAGTAAATATTATGTACTACTTATCTTAAAGAAACCGCATATAAACAAAAAAGAAGCTTAATAAACTTTACTATCTAGTCAAATTGACTTTACTACGTAGTAAAATTCGCTACAAATAAGTAGTTAAATATTTGCATTAAATAACTTATATGAATACAAACTGCCATACCTTTCTTAAAAAATATAAACAATAAATCATTTTTCATCTATATCGGATTAGTTTTTAGAAGAATTATTTTGTACCACTCATTTGACTCAAGAGTTGCTGGAGAACCTCCCTAAGCAAGTCTTGGTTAAAGCCTGAAAAAATAGATTTTAGTATAATTAGTCAGGTAATTATTTTTTCAAATCTATATAAAAAACAACTTCATCCCTCAAAAGTATACATAAAAAACAACATTTTAGCACCTCCCTGGCTCCTATACTTTGATTTATAAGTCTGTAATATAACCACTGAGTTGAAGGATAAATTGTTGTATATCATCTGTTTTCACAGCGCTGCTCTGTAACCCTTTAACCAAATGAATGAGAGTGTGGGGAAAATCTTGTTTATATATATTTACACAAAATAAGCGGAGCAAATTTTAGAAAGCTGTCAAAAAATTGGAAAAAAAATTAAAAAATCATAAACTATTCGAAGATATATATTAATGGAAGAATTCAAAATTTTCGAAAATCAGCTCCGCTTATTTTGTGTAAATGTATATAAACAAGATTTTCCCCACACTCTCATTTATTTGGAGATGATATACAAAAATTGATCCTTCAATCCAGCGGTTAATTACAGACTTATAAATCAAAATATGGGTTTTTATGTATATTTTTGAGGCATAAGGTTTTTTTTTATATAGATTTGAAAAAATAATTACCTGACTAATTATACTAAACTGTATTTTTTCAGGCATTAACCAAGCCTTTGCCCCCTTAAGCCTACTTACCCTTCAATCCACTTCCTATTTATCCTTAAATACATTCACTCTTAATCCCACTTACTCTTAAACCCATTTAGTCACTCATTCTTCAACCCATTTAATCATTGATCCTTAAACCCATTTACTATTAAACCTATTTACCCTTAAACCCATTTACCCTCAAACCTATTTACCCAGAGTTTAAAAAAAAAGAAAATGAAATTTGGTCATGAATTGTGTATTAGCATAATTTTGATCGTTTTCGCCAACTGTGTGACCATGTCTTTTACTAGTTTGAGCTCGATTGATTGATTGTATATAGTATTTCTTATAGCAACTGAGTTGCGTAATGGATCTAAACGGACCTCTGTAAAAATTGATGGCCATGTTATTTTTATCATGAAATTGTTATTTTGTTTAAGAAACCGTAACTTTTTTGTCGAATCATTTTAATTGTTTGTATAAAATCTTATCGTAACGATCATTTAATTTCATTAGTCAAAAGTTCATTAGCTGATGTATTTTGACGTCATAGTTTTATTGCTCATACCTTTAGTTATCTAAAAACTATCATTGCGGCAGAAGTCATTCCGTAATCCATTTCGAAACTTAAAGATGGCGTTCAATGATTGAAATAAATCATTATGAAAAATTTCTTGGCATAATGTACTTCGATATCTCATAAGACTTAAAGAGAGAGAGAAAGAGAGAGAGAGAGAACGAGAGAGAACGAGAGAGAGAGAGAGAGAGAGAGAGAGAAAGAGAGAGAGAGAGAGAGAGAGAGAGAGAGAGAGAGAACGAGAGAGAACGAGAGAGAGAGAGAGAGAGAGAGAGAGAGAGAGAGAGAGAGAGAGAGAGAGAGAGAGAGAGAGCGAGAGAGAGAGAGAGAGAGAGAGAGAGAGAGAGAATGCGTCGTCCTCGTTTGGTCGCAATCGTCACTGCGGGATACATATATATCTGAAGCAATCCACTTTTGAAAATCATACTTAGCTTTCTTACGAAATCAAATGGAGCAGACAATTATGAATGAAATTTCACGTGATCAGCAATCGAAATGTTTTTTGTTTCGAAATGCTTGAAGAAAAAAAATAGCGTCAGTTTACGACGAATCAATCAAAAGAATATTTGTATTGGATATTTTTTAAATTAGAATGCAATTGATGCACTATTTTTTGACGAAAAAGGTGTGAAAAATAAGTTGTGAAATTTTTGTCTGTTCATAAATTGTAATTTATTCAGGATGTAAGTTTTTTTTGACATTTCATTTTTTGCAAATACAAATGATTTTATGTATAAAAATTATATTTATCTTAAACATCAACTTAATACATTCTTTTTAAAGATGTTTTACTTAAAACAATCTGAATAAAAAGCTATATTTTGTCTCTTTGAAAATGCCTTCATCAACACATCACAGCCTAGAAAAATTGAGTAAAAAAAAAACACATATGTATGTGTTCTTATGTAATTTTTCCATGACTAATCGTTTGATTAGTCTAAAAGTTAAGAGCAAATATATGCATTTCATATAATATACGCATTTGGCGTGTGGATTTTTTGTAAGGAAAGAAGCCGACCGATTATTCATCACAAGCTAGATTTATTATAAGTTGCGCAATTGTGTTAGCACGTCTTACTTGTAACGATGATTTGCACGCGTAACTAACATAGAACCTCGAATGTCTTTTCCTGTTTTTGTTAACTGCCTGTTTCTGACTTGAAATTTAGCTTCGTAGAACTATAAAGTGAAATTCTATAAATATTATTTATCACTAGAGTAATGAATTGCAGACATTTTATCATGTCATTTCATATTTATGAATCAAAAGAATCATTTGCATCATTATCGCCGTACTATATTTTAATAGTTTTACCGAGACGAACGTCAGACGCCTTTCGTTTCTGCCGAAACGCAAGCGACTAGCTTTCTGATAATTTTAAGGCTTCGAAGTGTACATAATATAAGATGGCTTATCGACATTGCATTATTATTAATAATAATAATATTAATATTATAACGACTAATATTAATAATGATATTAATAATACCAGTAACTATAACTTATACAATATATTTATAATACTGGCGTAAGCAGTAATAAAATAAATACCTATACCTAATTATCGTTAGTTATATGCTCATAGGTATAATCATAAATGGAAACGAAAAGTCGTTCTGCGACTACACACACACATACACACACACAGGCACACAAATTCATTCGAATTATTACACACTCACATACGTATATATAGATTTCATCGAGCGAGCGAGGAATATGTAATATTAAAACGACGAGAGCGAGGACAGTGCGACGTTTCTCCGAGAGCGCGCGCGATTTATGCTCATATCCTCTGGCACACATTAACAGACGTGTACGTGCGATTGAAGCGCAACAGAGAGAGAGTGAGAGAGAGAGAGTGAGAGGAGCGAGAGAGAGAGAGAGAGAGAGAGGAGCGAGTGAGAGAGAGTGGAAAATTCACTTCCACGTATATGCATACACATATATACAAATTCCGTTCCGTGGATGCATCGGGTAACGCTATTATTAATTATTATCAATTCAAGATAATAGTTAATAATATTCTACTGCTTTGGCGAACGGATGCTTGCGCCGACCGGCGCAATTTTACAAGGAGATATGTGTAAGGAGAGGCGGTGGAAAAGTTTGAGATTTATCTCTGTTTATTTGCTATGAATGCAAGTGACCGGTAAGCGAAACACTCGGGTTCTTCATTGTAGTGGAAAGTATATGAGTTTTATTTTAATTTTTCTTCTTATTTTTTACTTTGTATTGAATAGTCGCTGACGAAATATGAGTCTCCATATAAAATTGCAGAGGGAGCGCACGGCCGCGAAATTTCTTTGGTTTCTCATATATATGTATCGCGAACGAAGTGAATTGAGAGTCGCCATGAAACATACGTCTATAGTTTTAGTCGACTTGAGTGAAAGTCATTATCCGATATCTGTAAATATTAGAAAACGTCGACGCATGTATATTCATTGATAATACGCGAAAGAAACGAATACAAAAGGAAACGATTTCGCAAAAATATTATATTTTTTTTAAAACGTAAGAATGGAACGAATAAGTATCAGCCAGAGCAAATAAAAGTAAATTACGTAGCTAAAATAAGGATTAAAGGAGAAAACAGTATAAAAAGAAGAGGGAGAAAGAGAGAGAGAGAGAGAGAGAGAGAGAAAGAGAGAAAGAGAGAGAGAGAAAAGAGAATAAGTCACAGAATTATCACCTAATTGTAATCCGAACAATTCGGCGGCTTTGGAGACGATCGCACGGTGCTCCCCGCGGCGACATTATACATTAACATTAATAATTACATATATGTGGATATAAGAGAGGTATAATTGTATCATAAAACTGTGAGAAGAGAGCGAGCGTGTGAATGCGAGGAAGCAAGAGAGAGAGGGAGAGAGAGAGAGAGAGTAAGTGAGTGAGTGAGTGAGAGAACGGCAGATGTGTACGTCATTATTAAATGATAAATAAAAAAATACAGAAGCCAAGTCGATATGCCCACACTTGCCCACGATAGCGGCTCGCACGTCGCGCGCCGATCGGAAAATATACATAAGCGCCGCGAGGTACGTGAAAAAGAGAAACGGAAGAGCATAATATAGAGTCGCGATGTGCGAACGCGCCTCGGGGATGTATATATATATCGAATAAATAAAATAAAATAATTGATGTTTGCTATGTGTTCTTTCCTCCGAATTTTTTCGACTACGCGCGATCGAGCGTGAGCATATTCGCTTCCACGACGATACCGTCGGAAAATTAACGGAGAGATAGGGGAATGGTTTAGGAATCGGGGTAAAGGTTTGAGACTGAGGAAAGAGAAGTGAAAGTGAGAGAGAGAGAGAGCGAGAGAGAGAGAGAGAGAGAGAGAGATGAGCGTTGGAAGACAAAAAGCTGTCATTTGGTCCCAATAAAAGCGGTTACGTTATTGCAATTAATATTATGACTACGCCATGATATATAATCTCATAAATTATGGAATGGATCTATTTACGAATCCGTCGATCGTTGATGTAATCAAATGTGTTCTGAGTGAATTTTAATAGAACACTTTAAATCGACTACTGTATTTTATTATTGCCTATGAAATTCCTTGTAGATGTAGATTTTCACGTTGTAACAGCAACAATAAATTATTTTATTTCAATGTATTTTGTTAGTCAATTATTATTCATTACATTTTTCACAGTAAATATTTATAATATACTTACTTTTGAAATAGTGTTTTTTTTTGTTAAAAATAAGTACTTATAATAATTTATGTGCATTCATGGCTACATAATTATTTTATTTTTTAGTATAAAATTTTTTATTAGTAGTTTATTAGCATTTTAAATTTTGTTATTACATTAACATGAAAGAAAAATTTTAGTACTCTTTTGACGATTTAAGACAGTAATGGTATAATTTAAATTTGTTTCATCCTTTTTATTTTGACGTATATTATGCTGAATATAATTATTTTATTTTTTTCAACACGTGCATAAAACGGGCCTTTTTTATGCCTAATAGTCGGGTCGAAAATCGCGCATTCCAAGCGTAATTTGAAAAATAATAAAGTCCATTCTTTCTCCAGGAAAAAAACGTGTTCATCGCGTGCAAAGTTTGAGTTGGCACACGCAAATGCGATGCCGTTTTATGCATTCCGAGCGTGATTTGGGAAACAATAAAATCTATTCTTTCTACAGTTTAGAGAGGAAATAGTATACTATACGCACCAAGGGCGCAAAGGGGGTGATTCATGCCCGAGTGGAGTTTGCCGCCCGAGAGAAGCGAGGATCACCTACTTTGCCTGAGAGAAAAAAATCCATTTTTCACAGTTTTGCGTGGAAAAAAATGTTTTCCTCGCTATAGCGAAACTTTCTTAATTTGTTCTCTTAGTCTCAAATAATAATAATCTCAAATATACATTTTATAGCTTTTTGCCCTGTTTTGATAGATATAGATAATTTTAAAAGTTTTAAAGGCGCACATGTTTGAAATAAGCTACTCAAATAAACACTAAAAATGCAATGATTTCTAACTGGTTTGGCATGATTCCAAGTGCACGATCCCCTACCCAACTTTCATGCATATAAAAAGGCCCTCATGCATCGTAAAAAAATACGGTTTGTAATACGGGAAGAAGAGCTATTTCAGACTTGGGTACGGTGTCTTCAGCATTCATCTTCGTTTCGGGTGTTTTTGGCGCTCTTAACGCCAAGTTGTGCTGAATACCCTTTTTGCACAATGTACTATTTTACACTCGTTAAAATAAAGATGATGGCATCAAATACATAACAAGAATGTTTCATGTGACTGACCACTCGATGTAGTTGTAGTGAGCTCAAAAGAGGTAAGAAATAAATATATCTTTAAATATTTTTTTATAACAATGTTGTTAATTATTTTTGCTTCCTCCTAGAGGAAGCTTTGTAATAGTAAAATTTTAAGTTTCGTTAAATCGTTCTAGAAACATGATTAAAGTTGTTAGAAGTTTGTATCACGTTTCGTTAAATCGTTCTAGAAACATGATTAAAGTTGTTAGAAGTTTGTATCACATGATTTTAGAAAATGTTTGTATGGATGTATGTGCGTGCGCGCGCGCGCGTGTGTGTGTGTGTGTGAGTGTGTGATGATCTACTATTTTCAAAGTCGATATTGTTTGATGTAACGGGCTGTTTTTGTCTACTTCTATTTCTTTGTTTTTTTTTTGACAGGAATTTTCTACATTTTTTAACAGTTGTACAGAAGTCTGCGACAGTTCATTTTAAAATTTTTTTTAAAAATCATGACTGTATTGCACTCCGTAATGTTATTATCTATCATTCTTCAAAGTTTGACGCCAATATTTTAGGACATCTAAGAATGGCATTTGAACGAAATTTTCGTTTAAATGCTATTCTTGAACACTTAAAAATATTGACTTGGGCTTTTGTAAAATGATGAAAAGACAATTTTGAAAGAAATAGCATAGTATCAAAGAACGTAAGATATAAGACTAATCGATTAAAATTTAAACAATGACATTTATAGATAAATATTAATATCTTTGAATAAAAAAGAAAAA
>JAPYZP010005039.1:0-15292 GCA_030522985.1 Torymus sinensis
ACGACGAATTTTTGTGCCAAAAGTCTTAAAACATGTTTTTAAACATTTTTTGTTTGAAAAATTTTTTTCACCATTACAAAGCTTCCTCTTTAAGGAAGCAATATTAGGAACTAGGGATGTAACCGAATAGTTAGATATTTTTTTATTTCTTCTTTTTTGCATTACAAAATGCATGTAGGTGTAAATCAATTTCTTAAGCACATAAAATTGCAATGTTTGGACATATATAAAGCTAATATAAAACTTTTCATGTCATTTTAATGTTTTTAACAATAACTTTTGACTCATGTATTTTTACCGAGTAAAAACTAGAAAAAAAGTTCGATTTTGATTGCATGAAGTTCATAAATGTTTTCGGAGCTTTTAAATCTTATTAGTTTACTAAATTAATGTGCTGGTTAGAAAACGTGGGAAGTTTTAATACATTATTTTATCGTTTTCATTATTTTATTCAACTTTTATCAAAAACATTGGAAAAAATCTTCGAACTACTCGACCCACCCCTATTAGGAACTCTAAGTACTATACGTCGCCTGGGAGATAATATAAAAGGTTACAGCTCGGCTCGGCGCGTAAGAAGGTTACAACTCGGCTCGGCGCGTAAAAATGTTAGAACTTGGGCGTTCCTTTTTTTTCTCTGAGGTTTGAGTTGAGAACCGCTACAGTGATCGGAGAAATTCGAGTTTTCATGCATAATACAATTATTTATCAAATTATCTCATTTTCTGAGAAAGTAAATTTTATAAATTATTTTTCTCAATATTCTATATTTAAGACATTTTTCAAAGCTTTTTACGAGCTGAGCCGGAGTTGTAACCTTCTTACGCGCAGAGCTGAGTTGTATAAGCTTCTTACGCGCCGAGCCGAGTTGTAACCTTTTACCTCCCAGGCGACGTATTGTACTCGTTTTTAATAATCTGTTAAATAATATACTGATTAGTAATAGTAATTTATGCTGTTGATACTACTATTTTGCCCACCTATTTGTATGGGATGCTGCACCACACTAAATGAACAAACATAACAATAAATAATTATACATTAAAAAGATTAGAAAATTATAAATATTTGGATATTACTTTTTATTACAACATGAGATAAGATAAGAAAACTTAAAGTAAGTATAATAGATAAACTAAATATCTAGTATGATGTACTCAAAACACAAAACTATTACAAAAACTTAAAAATAGGCTATTAAAAATAATAAGTATAAACACAAGACCGTAGAGAACTTTAAATGTAAAACAAAATTTTATTTTCGCATCCTTGTCTTAGAATCATCCAAATGATCAAAATAAATTTTAACAATCAAAAAGTAAGAGAACAGATAATTAATTCAATGACAAATAATGATCTTAAAACTCTAAGATATAATAATATAAATATCAACTCTATTGAAAAAGCTTAACAAATTTGATTAGATTCATCTTTCATAAGTAATTTGTTGTAAACCGGATACATTACGTACATGTAATGTAATTTATCTCTGATGGAATATTCTTACCTTCTTCAATTTTCTAGTATGTTTATATTTAAAAAATAAATAAGAATTCATGTTGTATTATATTGAATAATGGTTCAATATAATACAACATAAAAGATTTTTTGAATTATACATGAAGCCCAAAATACAATGATAATATCACTCTTGATAATTTAAACATTCAATTGAAATGGAAAATCTACTATATTTATATGAAAATTCGAAAAGCCACTTCAAATAATTTGTTTTGATAATATTTATTTCACATAATAATGATTAACTGGAATAATGAATCTAATAATTGAACAAGGTTTTTTAAATATTTTCGTATAAATAAGAATTTTGAATTTGCAAACCTTATTTAATTCGAAATGACCTCAGTACATTCATTTATACAATTTATTTCATTCTTAATGATGTTGCACAACAAGTGTCATAAACGGTCTTGTTAACCTTTTTAAAGTATTATCTAATATGTTGGAAAGTTACTCCTAGCAAAGTCAGTAAAGAAGATGACCTGAAGGTAGATACGTAGAGATGAAAGGTGAACGGTAAGAGAGATTTTTTTTCAGTTGCAGGAAGACCCATTGCATTGGTCCGAGTATAAAATAAGGCAGACTTACATCGGTTCACATTCAGTTCGCATCTTCTCCTTCGGTACTGAATACCACACTCTTAGTCAAACATGAAGACGGTACGTTATTATTCATTCGCCAAGTGTTCTACATTTTTCACAAGTGATAGTTACAAAACGATCATTGTACCCAGTTTTGTGACGAAATCTTTGCAAAAATGGAATAGTTAATTTAGTGGAAAATTCAGCGAAACATTTCATTGTTGTTATTGTGTAAACTTGTTCAAAAGAAAAATTATGATTAAGTGAAATGTTTAAAATGTGACGTGATTGCAAGCCACCTACAATTTTATCGACTTCTTCGGAGTACCGTGAAAGATTATATCAGTACTGGACAACACCCCTCTATAATTATTTGTTGTGAAAAGAATTATTCATTTAATAGAATTGAATTATTAAAAAAATTAATGCCATGAAAATATAAATATTATACACGATATGATAGAAAAATGCAATTCTGCAAACTATTTAGTTGCAAAATTACACAAATTACTTAATAAATAATAATAAATATTTGCATTAAAAATATATTTTCGCTACTAATAATAATATTAATCTTTAGCAAAATCAATTATATAATATCTAATGTACTAAATTACATAAATCGAAACATATCGTTTTATTATTCAAGTTGTTACAGACTTTGAGAATTAAAACTTGATAATTACGGAATATTTATTTGAAGTTTTACTGCATCGCAATACTCTATTGTATTTATATTTGAATTGCAGTTCATTGCTTTTGCCGCTCTCGTGGCCGTTGCTATTGCCGCTCCACAGTACGGACAAGGTGCGTCCGACGTTTATGTTGTCAACGAAACTCCCTCAGACAACATTGGTCTTGAGAGCTACAAGTACGGTTACCAACTGTCTGATGGATCAGCGCGAGATGAGTCCGCTCAAGTCGAAACCCGAGGCCCCGAGGATGCAATCCTCCGTGTCCGTGGCTCCTTCAGCTTCGTCGGTCCTGATGGTCAGACTTACACTGTCACCTACATCGCCGACGAGAATGGTTTCCAACCACAAGGCGCTCACTTGCCTGTTCCTCCTCAAGGATAAATTGTTATTCTAATTAAGTTATTTATTTTAATAAATATTTTTATAAAAATTTCGTTTAATACACACATTTATTCTTACCTCTCCCCTTTCCGCCGCATTTCAAATATAATTTACATAAAATATTAGAATACAGAAAAATTTGGCCAATCTTCTCATTTCATAAGCTAATAAGTATATTTTAAAATAAATAAATTGCATTTTCATTTATATTTGTTGTCAAATATAGAGAGGGAGAGAGATAGATAAGGGGGGGGGGGGGAGCAAAGAGAATCATGTGAGCACCTTCGGCGGCATTGCATAAAATTATCCGTAACCACTTGTTCCTTTCCACCAGGATAGAATTATATAATAGCTATACTATCGAACTTGAAATATTGCAGGGCTTATTTAGTTTCTTATTACCCATTAATCCATTTGTAAAGAATGACCAATCTTGAAGAGAAGTCTGAAAGCGATGCTAGATTTTTATTCAATTTTCTTATTTTTTCTTATAATTATTTGTCAATCCAAATAAAAAATCAGATTAATATAAACAATAAAAAAATTGTTAAAAAAAATAATTAATGCAAAAAAATTTGTACGAATGTGAAGTTGTTCATTTTGAAATATAAAAAGTTGTGAAAAACATGCGTGTACAATTTGCAGTTTTAGAGCAACGGGCGCAAAAGTACTTTTTTTAGATTCTTTCACTATTTTACCTCTGTTACGAGTAAGCCATCGTAATTTTTTAAATAACTAGGAGGGCCCCCGCGGTCTATGTAAAAAGTAAAGATTTCTTTTTTTTTATTGTCAATTTGTCTTCGAAAGAACTACAAATTGAGTATCTAAAAAAATGGAGATAAACTAATAAATAAATTATTATAGGGTGATAAATAAAATCCATTAGAGTAGTTTATTTTAAATGTAAATATATATTTCTAAACCTACAAATACGGAAAACCAATATACTATGCGGTGCATAAATTTACTCATATAGTGCATCCTTAAATAATATAAATATAACACGTGCGCGTGTTAGTATAAAATAGGCGCACGACAATATAGTAACAAGGCTCAGCTATCGGCGACTCGTCGATAGTAAGCTGGTTCGTAAAGGCACTATAATAACATAGAATCTCATCGAAGCTTCGATAAAGTTCCATGAGATTCTAGGCACTTGTGCAGAATAGAAAACATGAAAAAAGATCCCCAGTTATGCTTTTTAGTTTTATATGCATTGTTTTTAGGTCCCTATGTACGTCCACCATTCTTGTAAGTTTTATATTCAGCTATTACAAAGAGAGATCGAGTCGGGTAGTTTTAAGCCAATTTGTTCTAGAAACTTTTCGAACCAGGCTCAGTTAGTATAAATACCGCAACCCATGCCATGGTAATAAACCATTCTGATTCCAGCCATATATCTCTCCGGCTCAATCTCTCTGTCTTATACCAATGATGTATATATGTGAAGCATGTTTACATACAGAGCCTCACTCTCAGTTTAAATTATGATTACTGTTTGTCATTTAAAACACCTTTTTCTTCTTTACCTCTTCCTAACACATGCTGTGGTTATATAACTCAAAATATTAACTTAATAGTACATTATGTACCAAGCTTAGCTTCGGTGGGAATAAGCTCGCTTCACTTCGCTCGCTGGGGTCAGTGAACTCACCCGCGGGAATAATCTGAGACTTTACTCCCGTGTTACATATAATAGTTTATTCCCGGCTCCGCTGTGCTCACTTTGTTGTCTTGGAACGAAAGACTCAGTGAGATAAGATTTTTAAATACGCCATGACACTGGGGAAGCGCGAGAGATAAGGTTTGGTGACAATTTGATAAGGTCCAGTTGATTCAAGTATTTCAAAAGTATTGAATATTTTTACAATAAATCACTTATTCTGCATATGTATGTGTTATAATTTTGTTAGTTTAACTAAATTCACCATAAACGTAAAAAATTAAACAATGTTACTTTATTCCTGCATATGCGGGACATAACTGTATATTGTGTGCCAAGGGCGTAAAGTGGACCTTTTTAGACCGAGTGCAACCCCACGAGGTAAAAAAACCCACTTAGCCCTTGGTACACACCATATTTTGTGTACCGCAAGTACAGATTTTTGATTTTTCTCAGTTTCCTAAAGTGTGGATAACGTTGTCTTAAATAATCCTGAAAACTCCATTCAAAAGCGCCCGCTATCGTTTTTGAATGGAGTTTTCAGGATTGTTTAAGACAACGTTAGCCACACTTTAGTAAATTGAAAAAAACGCAAAAATCTATACTTGCGGTACAAAAAATATGGTGTGCACCAAGGGCTAAGTTGGTTTTTGACTAGAAAGACCCACCTTACGCCCTTGGCACCCAATATACTATTACGTTCCGCATATGCGGGATATATTAGTATACATTATGTAACAAGGGAGTAAAGTCCCAGATTAAGTCATTAATGTATCCCTTTTATGAGAAGAAACTGAAAATATCATTAGCAATAATCAATTTCATTGATCAAAATGAATTTTTTGTGTAATTTACGGGAGACTCCCATATAGAATTTCAAAATTATTTATAGAATGCATTATAATGTAAAATAAATTCCTTATTTCCTTTATACTTAGAATTATTCATATGAGTTAAGGGGATGTGAAACCCTAATTTCAATATTTTTTTAAATCAACATACGTTTCTTTGGAAAAAGACGAACGTCAAGCGCTCCGTACACGTAAACACTATATTCAGAAAATTTTTTTGAGTAATTCTATTACCATTTTCGTTAGCTATGCTCGTTTTAAAAGTAGGTCAATTGCAGTGACCTACTTACCGACAGTACGGTTTTTATTTAATTAAATAAATTCTCATGATTTGTTTGTAAAAAGACGAACGTCAAGCGCTATATATATAAATACTATACTCAATTTTTTTTTAGCAATTCTAGCAGTAAGCACATTACCTTAATAATTAAATAAAGTTTTTTTATACATTTAAAAACATAAATTTTATTAATTTTTAGAGATATGAGTTTTCTTGTACTATTTTTTCAATTTTGGTCGCATTAGGTAATGTGCCAGCTAATTTGGCCAAACCGCACATTTCACACTTTTGCACCCTACAAAGCCAATATCAGATTTGGAGCGTTACTAATTTTTTTCTTGGTAGTATATATGTATAGTATACTTTAAAGCCTTTCTCACCATGTTTACCAAAGCATTTACGGAAGAAAATATTCTGCTAAATGTTGCCGAATTACCCCAAGTTACCTTATTAATTTAAAATGACATAGATAGTCAATGTATTATAAACGAAGTGTATTCAACATAACTAAGATAACTTTTTGGCCAAAATATCGATATTTCAGAAACAGATAGCACAAATTTGATTTATCAACCTTAACATTTTTTGTTTCTTAACTATTTTTGTTTTGAAGGTCTCGATTAGTTCCTTAAGTGATTTCATGCGGACTTTCTAAAGGAAAAATTCCAAATTATTCAAAATTCAGAAAGTTATTACTAATCTAAAAAAACATATTTTTTAGAACAATTTTACAACTCTTAGACGGCCTGTGTAGCTCTTGGGACACAAAGACCACTCGCGGGAGTAAAGTTGAACTTTGCGCCAGCGGTACGAAAATACTATTGTCCCTCAGGCACGATTTTTCCGTTTCTAAAGCTCCGTTGAAAAAGGACCTAAAGTAACCGTTTTAGCGTGCACAAAAATCGTGGAGGTGGCGTAAAATTTCCGAAGCAGGCGTAAAAGTTCCGGAGCGTGCGTAAATGTTTCGCAGCGAGCGCAAAGTTCAATAGGTCTTTGGTTGCTATCCATATAAGCACATAACCATTAAAATATACAAAGTGCATTTTTCTCAATTCTATGTAGAAACCTGTAGACGACGATCAGACTCCTTAGGTGATTGACTGACTGGCTCCGCCACAAAAATGTTCGAAGTTGGAAAAAACGCAATTTTTCGAAAATGTAACGTCTTTTACATAGCTCATACTACATTAATTCAGACTTACTAGGGCTTAAATTTTTCGTTTCATTATGTACTCTAAATTTTTAATAAATTACAATGGGTTTTATTATAATTTGATTAGCTCTCGGTTGCTTATATAATGAGTACCAATTGCGTCCTCGAAATGGCACTACAGCGAGAGCGTAATCAGTACATTCATATATAAGGAATTGAAAGATAATCTAATTATAGTAATTACCATTGTGATATAGTATAAAATATAAATAAGTATAATATAAATAATTATGCAAATTTGTAAATTGAACAGAAATATAATGAATTTTGTAGATCAAACTCTGACCCTTTTAGAGATAATAAATATTGCCGCCAAAATAAGATCAATAGATGAATTATTAGAAAGAATTTATTTATATTACTTAAGATGGTTGTACCTAAAATTTGTTCAAATGAAATCAATTTTATTATTACGAAAACTTAATCTTAAAATATTCATGTATTGTAATGTGATACTCTTGTGTCAGAGATAGTCTTATAAGTCTCTTATAGTGTTATTTAATATGCTAAAAAGCAAAGTTTAGTAAACCTTGCTCGTCACAGCAAAGAAGATACACCGAAAGCGATGACGAAAGATGAATGGTAATAGAGTTTTAGACGAAGAAAAGTTTAGTGGACCGAGTATAAATTGGACCGGGTCTACTCAGTTATCATTCAGTTCTCTCAGCTTCTTCGGACACTGAACACTACACACTCAACCAAATATGAAGACGGTACGTAGTCCATCGTTACTTCAAGTGCTCATCATCAATAAGTGACAGTGTTCTAATTTAACTTATACAGTTAAATACCCTCGTGCATAAAGTGCATCTGTTATAATGAAGTTGCAATCATTGCTGCTGTGTCGTGTCGTCTTTCAAAAAATATAGTGGTTGTGCCAAATTTTTAATCAAGGACTGAAATATATGTGCTCAAATATTAGACATTACAGTCTTTAATGAGAATAAGTGTTCAACTTCAAACGAACTTAAAACATAGATCTTCGAAGATATATCAGTGTCTGGAAATTTTGATTACTTGATTTTACACTGACGTGTCGTGAACAATAACACTAGGTTTCGAGAATAATTTAAACGGGGAAATGCAACATTACTGTAACATTATAGATTTGTATTTATAAATATAAAACTGACACTTATAACGTGATAAATGTTTTTTATTAACTAGTACCGTAAAAAAATATGTTTTCATTTGAATTAATAAAAACTTTGTTATAGTTTAGAATAGTAGAAATTAAAGTAGCAGACCCTAATTGGAAGGCGACTTAATTTCGTAGCATATAATCGCGATTCTGACCTTTATAAATAATAAAAAATAGGTAAAATTTAATATAATATTCTTTAATTACAGATCATTGCTTTCGCCGCCCTCGTGGCCGTCGCCCTTGCCGCTCCTCAATTCAGACAACAGAATGAACCAGCTTACGTTCTGAGCGAAACTCCCTCTAACAACATCGGTCTTGACAGCTACAGGTTCGCCTACCAACTGTCCGACGGACAGGCTCGTGACGAATCTGCTCAGGTTGAGACCCGAGGACCCGAGGACGGCATCCTCCGCGTCCGTGGATCCTTCAGCTTCGTTGGTGATGATGGTCAGACCTACACTGTTAACTACGTTGCTGATGAGAATGGTTTCCAGCCCGAGGGAGCTCATTTACCCGTAGCTCCTCAATAAATATAGCTAATTTAATTTAAGTTAATTTAATAAATTTTTTTAGAAAAAATATTTCAATTTTTTGTTGTAATGTTTTCCTTTTCCCATCATCCATCACATACCATACAACAACTATTAAATAAAATACGGACAACTTTATTGCACAAATGTAATTCGTTTCAAGAGCTAGATACAGTGCGTGTTACATTTGAATTTACGATTTTAAATATCTTCATGCGCCGACTTCTAGAACAGTAGTTGTAATCAATGTGATGATTAACCTTTAGAGGTCCGAGATTTGAGATTTCAGAAAGTCCTTGAAAATTGTATTATTATTATATGTATAAAATTTCGATCATGGCTCGAACCAGTATATCGGCTTGCAAGCCCTCTAAAAATTAAAATGAAACACGCTGCAGATACTTTAAAGCGTGTTTTAATTGATAAATTAACTATTATAGACGGTTCAAAAATTTAGTTGAAATATTTACATTTGTCAATAAATACGAATGGATTTAAAAACTTCAAGAGCATAAGGGGTGTGTATTGATTAATTAAATTTTTAATCTGTACTATATAAAAAAATGATTATAAGTAATAAAATAAAAACATAATCTTCAAACTATTCAAGTTCATTTTTAGCCCTTGTTTGAAAACCAATCATTTTTATGTGTAGCTACTAGATTAAACGCGCGCTGCGCGCGCGGAGATGAACTGTGCATTGAATGCAATGTTCGAAAATGGGAAAATAACCTTATAAGAAACATATAAATAAACAACATTATGTTGCCATTCATATATCTACTCCATGGCAACGCTTCTGACCAATCAGATTGTTAATAAAGGGGATTATTTGTACGAACATGTAAAATCATACATAAATAAATTATATGTATAAAAAATTACAAAATATGCACTATTATACGATTAAGCTTTTATCAATAAATGAAGATTAGCTGCTAAATTTAAATTATTTCTTCTTTTATAGGTAAACCTCAATAGTATGAGATCCCTGCACGTATCTGAAATTTACATAATATCTATTTTTGAAGATTTATAGTATATTCTGAAAATTACATAAAAACACTCCATCTTGTAGAAAGTCATCAACACCTTTACAAAATAAAATTAGGTTGAATAACTATAAACCGTCCTATATATATACCTATATTAAATTAGATTTAGGTAAAATAACATATAAAAAATACACTAAATCAAAATACCTACGTGTTAGTAAATTTTTGCAATTCTAGTGCAAATTAAAATAAATTTCACTAAATCGAAAAAATCGTTTGAGTACTTCAATTATTTAAATATTCGTCTTCTCTTCTATTAACATAATTTTTTGCACTGCCCGTATAAGTAATAAAGCCAAATTGTTCAAAATTTAATAGTTATTAAATATCATAGTTTTGTAATAGTATGAATAATTTCATCAGATTTACGGCGGTAGTTACTTGTTAATGCAATTTGCATTTATTATTGTTAGTCTTATGAGGATTATCAATATAATAAAACAACAATCATAGATGAAAAGTTATGTATTTATTACTTTCCATTAGAGCAAAACAAATCTTGATTAAAATTCCCAGAAGGATTGGTATACTCCTAAGTAGCCTGAAATTTCAGCCACTATAAAAAGCAACCCTTACTCTCTAAATAATTATTAACAAATATTTAAAAATTAAATTATGAAAATTGGCAATTCAACGATATTCTGTTAGATTACAACATAAAAATCATCAAA
This sequence comes from Torymus sinensis, assembly GCA_030522985.1. Taxonomy (NCBI): domain Eukaryota; kingdom Metazoa; phylum Arthropoda; class Insecta; order Hymenoptera; family Torymidae; genus Torymus; species Torymus sinensis. The sequence goes on from JAPYZP010005039.1 coordinate 10,586, forward strand.
TAGGAAAACATTCTAAATTGGAAAAACTTTTCTGCACTTATAATCAATATTTTACATCGTTAAAAAACTATATAAAGCAGCTCGTCTTTAACTTTTGAATTTAATTTTGCGCTAAGAAATAGAAACAAGTTTTTCGTTTTTTTAATTGTAACAATAATTATATCTTTCAGGCTCTTATATAATAAAGACTATCTGCTTTTATTATTCATTTTTTTTATCTTGTTTAGTATATTGCTTCCTCAAATAAGTAGTTTTAAAGCAGTCGAAAAATTTTTGAGACAACAAATGTTTGAAAATCTATACGGAAAAGTGTCATGCAACGTATATAATACCGCAGTCACAACACGCTTCTTACATCTGACGATATGTGGCGGTAAGTGTTGGAGAACTAATACGGTTAGGTGTAAAAAAACATTTAATGTTGCAATAAAAATAACAGCGTGAAATTATTATTGTAATCTCGTCTTTAAACGTTGAGGAATAACGTCAACGTGTCTTCCAACTAATAAAACGTCTTGGTGGCTGAGTATGATTCAAAATGAAATAATATCGTTATTGCTCAGTATATTGACCTCTCTATTCATAGTACCTCTCCATTCATGCCTATAGTACCAACCATGTATTACATATCTCATAATTTTGACAAAAAATCCCTCAAAAAATATCTCTCAAAAGTCTCTAAAATTTCTCCTTGCAATCGTTGGTAACGGGTTTCACTCACATCGCCTTAAATACTGTAAATCGTCGCTTTCAAATAAAAATCTAGGCGATAATTTAGAAGCCGATGGAAAAAGGTGTTAACCCGGAAGCGGCTTCAAGAAGATGCTATATCTCGGAAGCCCGTTGTAAAAAATGCAAACTCGAAAAAAATTTTCGCTTAGATTTAAGATGGCAGTAATGTCGAAATATTTATAAGGCTTGATTTAAAAGACGAGTATAACTATTTTTAAAAAAGTATATGCTGTCTTTATTTATATCAAGGACCGAGGGAACGCTATGTAAGTATAGAAAAAGCCTGAGGGTTGACCGCTCTATATACATATACATTGAAATGGGTGTTTTATATATAAACTTTATTAGTACTATGGTGCAATTCGTCTTTTTTTCATTACATATAATTTAGATACTAATAATTTAAAATAATTGAATAGTAAAAATAAATCTTAAAAGTCTTTACGACTCGTAATGTTCATATAAATATAAATTCAATGACCGCATATTCATAAACGGCGACCTTCAAAACATACATAAATGAATTCTAATCCTCTTTTTTAATATTACTCGTCTTTTAAATCAAGCATTATAAATATTTTGGCATTACTGACAATTTAAATTTAAGCGAAAAAATGTTTTGTTTGTGTTGGAAACTTCTTCAATCGGCTTCCGAGCTAACGTAGTTATATCCCAAGATACAAACCTTGTAGAAAATAATTATTATTTTACTTATATAAAATCTGATAGTGTGATAGATTATAGATGTTAAAGAAGAGTTAATAAATTGTAAAAGATTTTTAAACCGAAAATTATATAATGGCAAACGCAGATATCGTTCATTAAAGAAATAATCATACAATGTTTCAAATTTTTTTTAATTTCAATTTATCTTTAATGTTCAAAACCTTAAATTGTTCCTTGAATTACCTAAAGATCCACCGTTAAAAAATTTTGAATTATTAATTGTAAGGAGAAAAAATTCATTGTTATTTAAAAAAATTTGCTAGGACCTATAAACAATTAGATTTTACTTCTTGTTGATTAATTATTTCAAAATTTGTTAACCGTGGATCTTTAAGTAATTATTCAAGGAATAGATGAAGCTGTTGAACATTAAAATTAAATTAAAATTAAAAAAAATTCGAAAGATTATATGACTATTTCTTTAATGGACGATATCTGCATTTGAAATTATATAATTTTGGGTTACAAAATCTTTTACAGTTTATTAACTCTTCTTCTTTAACATCTATATAATCCAGCACACTATCAGATTTTATATAAATAAAAGAATAATTATTTTATACAAGGTTTGTATTTTGGGATATAACTATCTTAAAACCTTTTTGAACCGGCTTCCTAGATAGTACCTTCTTGATGCGGATTCCGAGATAGTACGGTCTAGAAGCGACTCCCGAGATAGCACCCTCTTCAATCGGCTTTCGAATTAACAGCTTCGGCAATCGAATTCCCAGTTAATATCTTTTTCAACCGGCTTCTGAGTTAGCGCCTTTCTATTCAGACGGGACGAAGTAACGTAAATTTATAAATTTTGAATTTTCAATAATTAATATGAATATACTATAATAATGCCCACTTTTATGCCTCCAAAGCGGGGCAAAAATCGTGTTTGATTTCCTCTATTCCATTATTCCCGCATTTGCGGAAGCAAGCTAGAGGGAGCTAAAGTACTTTAGCTCCCGCAAACGCAAAAATAATGGAGGCTAAAGTACTATAGCTCCCGCTAATATAACGTCGTCTAATTCTCTACGTTTTCAATGAATTTGGTTAAAACTAATAAAATTATAACTAAAAAATACAAAATAAATTCCAAAATCTATAAAGTGGCCACAATGGAGGTGAGAATAAAGTACTATATGTAACACGGGGCTAAAGTCGCTGATTATTCTCGCGGGTGAGTTGACTGCCCGAGCGAGCGTAGTGAAGCGACTTTAGTCCCTTGTTACATAATCTACTATTGACCTTTATTACTAACAATGAGAGTGCACACCCTCCGGAAAACGGATTTCTTCGGGCATCTGAGAGTCGATTTCTGGTATCTAGAAATGAAGCTCAGTGTCCCTAATTCGATCTCATAGACCCTTTTCTTGAGATACGGGAAATCTAATCTCAAATATCCTCTATTTCGTAAAAAATGATTCGTTGAAAAATATTTATTTTTCAAGAAATGACAAGCAATTAAAGATAGTGCAAGAAAATCGTTAAAAATTTGTCTTTATTTTAAGTGGTTCAATGGATGATATTTTTAACCACTTTCTTACCCTATCTTTGATTGCTTATAGTTTCCTGAAAAATAAGTATTTTTCATCGAATCAGAGCTTAAATTGGAGCTTTTACTGTTTATTTTAATAATTTTTTTTCTTCGTTTTCGTATCATAAATACTTGCAATGTGACGCAATTAATAGAAGAGACATCACTTTTTAACGAAATAGAGAATATTTGAGATTAGATCGCGCATATATAAAAAGGGCCTGTGAGATGTGCACTCTCCTTGTAAGTATCTGTAATTCAGTAAATAAAAAGTTTAAGTACTTGAAATTGCATCAAATTTTTGGTGCACTGTTACGAATACATGCGTGAAATTTAATGCAAAAGTGCTGGAAGCAAAATTTTATTCGACGTACATGAAATAAAATGTGGATATATAATTTTTCATTGATTATACCTTAAATTTAAGGTATAAATAATTAAAAATATTACTTATGTCGACTGTAAATGAAGGTATAAATGTATGAAATTTCAAGCGATTTCTCGCTGGTAAAATTCTATGCGTATACTTGAATTTTCATATAAGAAGCATTAAATTGCATGTATGACTACATAAAATTTCCAGCAATTTTCGTCCGTAGTGTGATAATGTACTTACATGAAATTCCATGCAAAATGCCTAACATTTCATGTATGGATGAAAATGACATGCACTCACCTCTAATACTTGATTACGAAGTATCACGCGCAAATGTGAATACGGAGACCAGCAATTTCTACAACAATGCGTGTTGCTTGTCTTAGGTAAGTTTCTTATGAAAATCGCCCAAAAAACTCCCTTCTGGGAATTTTGTAAAAGAGGTTCATCGCGGCGCACGCGCGCGTACTACACAATCACAAGCGTACCTGCTACCTAATTTACGTTCGACGTTGCAGGTAAGGCTATACTGCTACGTATAAACAGTTTGAAAAACACATATGATCGAAATTTAAATCTTCAATTATTAGTCGAGTACATTGAAAATGTTGTATCTGCATTAAATGCTTTAAAAACGAATTTGCTTGAAATTTCCTGTTATTGTGCTTGAAATTTAATGCAGTTTACATTAAAGTTAACATTTAAAATGAAGCAAATGCACATTGAATGTAATGTACTGTTGCATTAAATATTTAGTATATGTACGTTAATGTAATTTTTATGCATGTAATTGAAAATTAATGTGCATTTGATTGAATTGTACGGTAAAATTTATGGTAAAATGCATAAATTTTCATGCTAATATTCTTTAAATAATTTTTAATGTCCAAATACATTAAAATTCATTTACAAACGGCGCTAAAAAGCGCATTAAAATTCATGCTATTTTTAACAGTGTGGCCATTACTGGGTAACAGTTCTTTCACCGCCTATTTTGTATTAGTGTACTACCTAAAATATAACCCCTTTTTGAACCAGCTTCTGAAATAACACCTTTTCGAACCGTCTTCCAAGATAACGCCTAACGATTGGAATTTTCATTTTTTTACACGTGCTCTTATGGAACCGCAAGAAAAAATTAGTAAACAGGGCACAGAGACCGAGCAAATAGACCACGTGATGCGTCCGTACTACAGTTTGTGTACTTGCTCTACTTGCGTACACACTGTTGAGTGCAAGAATGAAGAACACGTAGCTTCCTCTAAATTAATTTACCGTTCCTATATGTATGGTATAAATATAAAATAAAATATGTTGGAAATATAAAATATTTTTATTACTTATA
>JAPYZP010005041.1:0-10144 GCA_030522985.1 Torymus sinensis
TATAAACAAGGGCAATCTGATTGCCATTAATATTAATATTAATTAATTAAATTTATAAGACTGTAAGACCGATGGAAAAATTCTTATCAGTGAATTTAATCTCTGTACATCGACCTACCAAAAACATCAACAACCAGCAATCCAATAAACATATAATTTCGAACATCAGCCATTATGAACCCCCAGCCCTTAAAAACCTTCCATTACCAACACTCAAGAGGCCTCGATTACCCCCTAGCACATCTTAAAATCCATAACTCCGAGCTCCTTTTCCACAGACTCGCTCACACAGACACAGGCTGATCCGTCATGTAGAAACCGCGCAACCCCGCCGTCTCGTCCGCACATCGGCGAGGCCGCTGCACCTTAAAAGCGCGCCGCGCGAATCGGGCCGGATTACGCGGGGGCCCCCCAGGGGAACGGAGCCGGCGAGGGACCGACGCGTCATGCGCTTATACTTATACTTTGTACTTCTTTTGCGTGCTTGTTGCGCACGCGGGACTGGAGGAGAGAGCATATGCGGCGAGTTGCGCTGCAGATTGCCGATAATAGACGCGTCTATAAGTGCAGCGTATGGCTGCTGCGAGTGACAATTGAATTCTCGCCGATTCATCGCGGTAAATATATCTATAGGTATGTGCACGTTTCGACGATCAAGTAGGGAGATCGGGAATGTACATACATATATATCAAGTGATTGATTGGTAAGAACGGGGCTGTAAGGTTTGGTCGAATTATAAGGTTTTGCTTACTTGTCATTGTTATACTGTTGAGTTGAAATAAATCGCTTCTGCGATCAATAACCTCACGCTGCTCATTAACTTCAAGACGTATTATATATATACGCTTATAATATGCACTCCCGGCAGGTAAATAATTGACGATACCGCGTAAAACTGCCGATAAATGTCTACAAAACGGCCGCTCATTAATATTGTAATACACGCCTCTCGCGTGTACTCGATTCCGACGAATACGCATATATAGGGAGAATGGGCGAGAGAGAAACTATTCCAAAACAGCGCTGTCAATGAATTTGTAATGTAGTGGATCTCGGCGATTGGCGCCCAAATTATCGGGATCGCAGTTTGTCTTCGCACACAAGCGCGAAAAGTACGATTAAACCCAGGCGTGCGTGTGTGATATATGTATATATATATAAGCTTCGTTGTGACGCAGGATGCCCTCATATACAGTGAACGATTCACGCAGTGTAGGAGTAAGTACCGGATCAGTGTATCTTATTCTCAGTTTTTTGAACGCAGTCTAGTCACAGATATAATATGTATATATAGTAATTATACACCTTATTCAAGTATTATTATAACCTTCTTTGAGTGCAGACATATTTGTATTTAAGTACTTTCTCGAAGACGTTTATTGCTCGAAATTTGGCGAACATTGTGTCGCATAAATTGAATGAGCTCAAAAATCAAATGACAGTCATAAAATGCACAATAATGAATTTAAGTTCAAAGAAGTAAGTAGTAACCTCGATAAAGCAAATACAAAAAAATAGCCTCTTACGGACTACTGAATAACTCATGGATGCAGGTATTTTAAATAAATATCACGGACTATAAACGGAAAAGACGAAAGTACCAGAAAAAAACTGACACATGAACTAGGGGGTCTATGTAAAAACTTCGTTTTTACATACGAGGCACGATCGCTGCTGCTCAGTAGAACCTTATATCTTCGCAGTTGCAAACGCTGTTACATCTCAAATGTTAATATATTATTTTAGAACAACAATGTGTTTTCAAAAAGAGTAAATCTATTTTAAGTACCTTTCATCACTTAAAACTTAAACTATAAACATATATGTATCGATGCAAATAATCTAAAAAAAATTATTCATTTCTTTAGTATAAGAAAGATGCATTTTCAATAGAACTGCAACTTTTGTACTTTAACGCTTTCATAAAAAAAACTTCTTTTAAAAAAATATATATATTTTTTTTTATTTTATTGTATTCAACAGTTTCATATACAATCGAACCTTATCAGTTCAAGTAGAAAAAACGCACATTTTTTATAATTTTAGACCATTTTAATAGTTTTTGTATGATTATTTTGTAAAGGAGGATTATTTTGATAAATATAAAAAAAAAATTGTTTGTAGAATCAAACCTCATGGTCAAGTTAGACACAAAAAATCGTTGTGTATAAACAAATTTATGCGTTTTTAACGTATATCTTTATAAATTGCTCTTCTAAGAACAAAATGTTGCCTATGAAAAAGATGCATAGTAAAAAGATCTACGCCTTATCGGTATTCAACATTTTTTTGTAAAATCATAACTTTACGAGTTATGCGTAAAAAATTTTTTTTTGCGTTTTTTAATGTCCTACCGATTGCATATTTTAGTAGTGGCCGAAAACCGAAATTGATTGGTCGAAATTTGGAGGTGATAACAAAATATATCTCATGACAGTCCTAGAAAATAAGAAAGTAAAAATGCAAGCTATGACGTCAAAAACTTACCTAATCATAGCAAATTTACTGAAATCAACAAACTATTGCACATCTAATATACGTAGGACAAAAATTACAACGCGGTATTGCGAGATATGCATCAGACTATATAGGTAGATGAGAAAAAACTCAAAAAGGAAATTGAAATATAAATAAAAACCGTTAGGCAAAGAATCACTCTGAAACCATTGCCAATATTATTTGTAGAAATGGAAAAAAAGAAACCATTTGTTATATTAAGCGTTTACTTTATTTGAAAGGTCCACAAGACAATTCAGAGATATGCCACCATGCATGAAGTGTCAGTAAGTTGTTCATACAAAAAATGACTGTTAAAAAATGTATTAAAACATTAAATGTCCAACACGAATACTTACAAACACAACAGTTAACTCATAAATAAAATAATTATTATACTTTCAACCACATATACCATTTTTATGCTAATATCAGAAACCCGTTTACATCATGAAAGCGAATATGAATATAAACGAAGATGAATACGTCCAAACCGCAACAATAAAATGAAAAATTGTACTGTATAAAACTATCAGTTGTTTATTGGAATGACAAACATCATTGCTGGCGTTTGTGATCTTCAACTCTGACTCTAAGAGACAAACACTTATATGATGCGAAAAAGACACCTATTCGTTAATATTGTTGCGTACATGGCGGGAATTCAATATAGAAGATAATAAGAATTTGAAGGCTTGCGCTCAACGACGAAGCTATAAAGTCGCGATGTCATTGTGGACTATGGAGTGCATCGCGAACTAGGCAGCTGTTCTTTTGCTGAGTCGACGGTCTTCTATACGTTGCGTCTAAATGACGACGGAATCACGGAAACCTTCATGACAAAGTATTGGCTATTCTGCACGAAAAACTTCCTTATTTAAAGTTCATATTTTATTATAATATGAATTTTATTACTCAATGTCCTATTAAATTTGAATTAAAAAAAGTCTAATTCACGCGATGATGTAAAATATCTAAACTTCATAATAGTATAGTTGAATGTCATAAACGACTGCTCCTTATGTCGACTACAAACTTCATATAAACAGTAATTTATCATAAAATATTAACATGACCATTCAACAGAATTCTCAATTTCCTTAAAACGTAATTGATTTCGCTTTAAAAATGCAATACGCACAACTATATGTATATAGGTATATCCGAAATACAAGAAACAATTACGCAGGTAAATATCAATAATTAAAATTAATATTTTCCCATGAACTGATATATACATATACCACCGTGTCATTTCCCCATAAAGTCAATGATTTTATTTACGTGTAAGCGGGGAAAATGCGCTCGGACGCTGCTCATTAACGATGAAACGTTTTCCTACACACATTATATACGCACTCAACCGATGAATAATTGACCAAAACTGCAAAGTCGCGAGCTGCCCGTCCGCGTCCGCTCATCAATCCTTACATCGCAATATCCGCCTCTTGCCTAATCGATTCCAACCAATATATATTATGTGCGTATAGGGAGAATAGAGAAACTATCCGAAAACAACACGGCAAATGAATTCGTAACGTCTATTACAGGCAGAGAGCTAGCGCGGTGATCGGCGCGCGCAAATCATCGGGAACGCGCGTGAAAACCCCAATCAAACCCATGGCGCGCGTGTACAGTTCTCCTGTGGGGTAAGACGCGCGCACATACATATATTAAACAATTTGCGTGCGAGTAATGAAAGAATCAGGCAGGCGTGGCGGAGATCTCTCTTTCTCCCATTATCTTACTAACTCCGCAGCGGTTTTTCGTATGCAGCGCATGATGGCTCTCCGTCTCGTCGCGTGCGTAATATACTTATTATGTACGTACGTTCGAATCGATGCCCGCGCGCCGGGTAGTAATTATGCAGCCGCGCGCTCGTATGCGCGTTTTCGTATATCGTCGCCGCGTAACATATAAGGAGGCGGACGAGCGTTGAACCGAGGACAACTGCTGCGCCCGTTGCTGTTGTCGCGTACGTGGGGGTGGACTTCCGCGTTGAGTGCGCGCGCGCGGCTGTTGCGGGACAGCAGCAGGAGGATAATATATAATTGCTGACGTGGAGGTGTGTATAGCCGGTTAAAGAAACTCTCTTTCTTTATTTCCCTCTCGGTCGTCTACGCCGGCGCGGCATATCAGCTAATCATTAAAAATGCGTAACCAAGTTAATCTATTATTTCAGCAAAATGTGAATTTTCACAAAACGACGTTTTACGTTTCTCATCATAATTACGTCGACAAAAAAAACACTCACCAGCAAAAAATCCATCTAAAAGAAATTAATGGCAGGTTCTCGAGCTTTTAATGATTGTCGTTTACCACTTTGATATATCAAATTTTTGAAGTGGCGCGGTAATAATCAAACACATTTATCTCTTGACGATAAATATTTTCTTCATAAAAAAGTATATCGTGTATGTATACATTTTAGATATCAGATTTTACCATTTATATATTTAGTCATGATAATACTTTTTTGCTATTTGTGATATAGCGTATAAATCTTCTCTTTTCCGCAATATATACAATCAAAAACTATAAATCTATAATGAGAAATTCCACAAACGCATAAAAATGTAATTACGTAAATGATTCACGTGGAAACAACTCATTAATATGGTAAATGAAAACTGCAATTTCTTCTTGCATTTCCCCATAAAAATATCAAAGCACTTCCAAGCACTTAACATCAATAAAAAAAAAAAAGTCCGAATCAAGCTACACTGTAACTCATCATGAAGAATTCTCCTTACATATACACCACAGAGACAGATACATTGTACAATTTTCCACGAAAAAGCTCAAAGATTCACTTCTCCATGAATTGTTAAAGCGTCGCGTATCACTTAATGACGTGTATTACATCATTCGCCAGAGAGCTAGACCACATGTTGCATAATACATCCAGTCTGCCATCGATCCTTCGGCTCCGTCAATCCTTTTTTTCGCTCCCCGCGGCCGCCGTGGCATATGTTGCTATTATAAGCGTAATAAACGTCTCCTGCACCGCCTCATTTTTTTCGCTCCGCGCGTCTATATATGTATACATGTAGCGTTTATTTTGCTTATGCCTCCCTCTGCTTTCCTTTTTTCACGATGCGTCGTGCGACGTAATTGCGATATGTATAGGGAAACAATATATAGGTATAATATGAATCGGTGCATGCAAAAAGGGACCTTGGCTATATGGGCGATACTCACGCTATTACTCAAAATTGGCTTCCGGTTTTTCTCATTCGATTTTTAATTTTAAGAAAAAAACATATACGTTGTAGTTCTTTATTAAATTTAAACCGAGAATTGAGTAATAGTGTGGGTATCACATCACATTAAGGACTTTCTCCGGGTCAAATCAGAAGTTTTAGTTTTTTTATTTTTTAAATAATGTTTTATTAATTTGATAATCCAAGATTAAGTACATATAACAAATATATACTAGAAGGAACATAAGACAATTATTTTCAGACAAATTCAGGCAATAGTCACTATGCTATTGCTACAATTAAAGACAAAAATTTCAACAAGATCTTTAATTTCTTTTAATTTTTATCCGATTTTAACGAAATAAAGCTTATTTTGTTCGTTAAGAAATTTCATAACGAGTATCCATGTGAAAATTTATGATACGAGTTACTAGTGCGGACAAAATATCAATTTGTTTAAGAAAAGGAAGTCAAGTTTTGATGAATTTGCTACTAAATCAATCTTTTTTCAATCATTACATCAAAAACACGATTGAACGTTGAATATATGTAAAACTTCTAATGTTTATATCTTAATAATATTCTTTTTTTTTTAAAAGGTCATTTAATTTCACTTAGAGAGGAAGTAACGTTTAATGAACAAAGTACATTTTCTCACATTCTACTCATTCAGAAACACAGTTACTTGAGATCTTAAATAGATCTCATGTGAAATCTACATAAGATCTCAGTGAGATCCTATTACGAATTTCAGACATTAGATCTCATGTGAGATCTATTTAAGATCTGACTTACAATCTCATATGAGATCTCATATCATATTTTCACGGGAGAGTAGTTTTTTTTATACTTCCAATATATTTTAAAAAATAAATATTTTATATCTAGTGATATATCAAATAGTAATCAAAATCTTCGTACCAAAAAGAAATCATGAGGAACTGAAATTAGATTAAAAAGAAAAATTGTATGCAGAAAGAATTGAACGCTGAACGAAGGAAGGCAAAAATATTGCGAAAAAGGAACAAAAGTCTGGCACAGAAGATCGAGCCTACAAATAATAAATATAATGCTTATTAAACCGTTAATATGTTCCGAGTTGGTAATAACGAAATTGAAGGAACAATCACCACGTATACCAAATCAAGCAGTAAAACGAAGCATTGTACAAGAAGTTGCGAGTTAATCAACTAATAATGATCGAACTCCAAATAAAAATTTAAATATCGTAAATAAATATTATAAAAAGCAATTACTATCAAACAATAAGATTGAAAATAAAAATAAATACACGAATTTGAAGATGTACATCGCTTTTATCAAAGTAATGAAGATTCAGTTTCAGCTCCAGGAGCTCGTGATTTTATAATGAAAAATAAAAAGAGGATGATGGGTAAACGCTTTTTAACAGAAACAATAGGTCATTTACGTAGGAAGTATTATGAAGAGTCAGATAGGACCATATCAAAGTCATTATTTTATCGTTTACGACCGTTTTGGGTGGTTGATCGAAAATAGTGATACGTATACGTGCCTATGCAAGGAACATTACAATTTTCAATTTTTGATAAATAAACTTTATTATTTAAAAAATTATGAAATTCAATAATACTCAGTATTGCATTCAATTTATTTGTTGTGATAACGGATCTAAGGAATGCATGTTTCGAAAATGTGAAACTGAAAAAAAGAAATGGAAAATTTTCCTTAATTTTTGGATTTAAAGTAGCGCCAGAAAAGTATACGAGAAAAACGTTGTCCTGTAGATGTGCCTTAATAATTAAATCACTCTTTCAAATTTCGTTGTTTAGAAAAAAAGGTGAAATTTCCATCAACTCTTTTAAATCCAAAATTGACTTAAAAGTGACGCGAAAAAATAATAGCATTAAATTTAACGTGTACATATTTTTTTTTTTTCACATTCAGAAAAACTTAAAGAACCCAAAAAATCTTGTCCGATGAGTACAACTTCAAAAAATGTTGTTATTCATTTCTCAATCAAAGGGTAAATAAACCGCGCATGCGTATGCGCATATCCCGCTCGCTGAATTATGATTGTCGCGTCCGCGTGCAGAGGCGGAGTAGGACAAAAAAATCTCTCTCGCACGCACGCACGCGCGGGGCTATGAATGTTTAAGTGAAGCGAGCGGCTGAGAATTTGTAGAAAAAAAGAGGAGCGTGAGCGACGGGTGGGGAGAGAGGAGGGGAAAATAATAATTTGTCTCGGAGTGACGACGAGTTTTGCATTATTATAATATGCATTAGGCTATACAGTAATAACAACAGAAACAGCGTAACTCACGCGGTATTTTTGCTATTTTCGAATTGCACTATAATTTCTTAGAGTACGAAAGAGAATTACTATATATAGGTAATAGACCTTTTAATTATTCAACTTCGACTATCGAACAGTTTCTGATGTTGTTAATATGCAACGATGTCATACAAAGGAGCCAAGATGTGTTATCCAGCATATAAGGAAAGGACACGTAAGGAAAGGGCACAGCCTTCAGAAAACGGATTTCAACGGGATTTTAAAAGTCGATTGCTTGTCTGGTATATTGTATGCCACCTTGAAAGTAGAAATAAGAATATTTTAATAAACAGGACATATGAGGTAGAATTACGAATACTGGGCTTTATTTTTGGATACCAGAAATTGACGACTCTCAAAGCCTGATTAAAACTGGTTTCCCAGAGGAAGTGTGTTACCTAGTAAGTACGTCACAAGTTCGGAAAGGCCAGAGTTAGTTGGTACTACAGTGTTTAAGATCATTATACATACTAATAATAATGACGAGTAGTGTCATTTTAAATACGTAGCTTTTATACTCAAAACGTAACTTCCTATTTTACGGAACGTAAAAAATAAAATTTTACCATGCGATAACTATTCCCGCTCTTCCCTACTTTGAATGGCATTTGGAAACTATTATGCGGATTTAAAACTAAATTATTTTGATAGCTATAATAGCTAAGAACTTAATTAATGTTTTCTATTAATATCGACTATTGCCAAATGTAATATAAGAAAATGTAATGTAACATATATATCCACTAACATAATAGAGGTGAATGACTATATTTTTCAAAGTTACAAAACATAATTCCATGTCCATTTGTAAAAACCTAACGTGCAAAAATTAAATCAATTTTAAAATTTTGAATTTGACCACCGATTGTAAAAAAGCTGCGCAGTGTATTGAATTATTATGGACAAAATTTAAAATGTGAACAGGCATTGTCGAAAAAGACAAAGACAAACACGGTTTCACGAACCGAAGATAAACGTAACAAATTAAAAGGTAATAACAGCTATATTTTATCATTTACATTTTACATTTAGTACACAAAGAAAAGTAGGAAATATTATATTAAGATACAAGAGTGTAACATTACTTTTTCGCACGAGTTAGCCGCGACGAGTGTGTGAAAGGCGACTTTATATGCACGAGTCGCGATTGCGAAAAGTTTTTTGCCTGCGGAACTGGGGCATTTTATTGTAAATCACATAAATAATCGTTACAACAAGTATGAACACGAACATTACGAGTCATGTGAAAATGAGCATCAATCATGCTTAAGTTATATCCATCGTTTAAATCACTTTTGTGGTTTATTTGTTTTAAAGATTACCTGACACCATTTAACAGTATTTCAAAATAATTTATCACTATTATTCCTAAATGATAAAATTTGTTACTTTTATTCATACTTTGTATTATTATTTACAGTTAACAATAAATTCAATAATTCTTCATTTGAGGTTTGTATATTATATACAATATACGAGAAAAAATTTTTAAATATTTATTCAATCTCCCGCCTTAATGTGTTTAATTTATTTTATTAATTTTTCGATTGCATTTCTTTATAGGGGAGACCCGGGCAAGACGGTACGCCCGGACAAGACGAAACACCTAATTTTCTTGGATATTATAATAGATGACACTAAAACAATAGAGAAAATTGAATTATAATAGATGACACTAAAACAATAGAGAAAATTGATAGAAAAGAACATGTTTGACTATATGCTAGTATGATTTAGGCTGATCAGGTTGATAACATAGGTGAAATTCATTTTCAACGCCGATTCTTACGATTTCACCAACGTAAGTAAACGTCTTTACTTTGGCTTTCAGATGCCCGACTTACTTCAAACTATGTAGGGGTATTACGTACCTTATTTATATTTAAAGAAGTTGTCACTATAATTGAGTTATTCATTGTAATTAGATAATTATTTTTAACAAATTTTAAAAATTATTAGTGCCGGACAAGACGGCACGGGCAAAACGGCACTATACAAATAGGAGGAAAGCTGATCATGGTAGTTGCATCAACAAGAGTTACTTGTAAAGGCGGCAGAGATAAACCATACGAGGGATTGTTCTTATTACTATTGCTGCACGTCCTTTAAAGGTTCTGTACGTTATTTGTG
>JAPYZP010005043.1:0-17753 GCA_030522985.1 Torymus sinensis
AAAAATGTACTGATATAAATTCTGAAAATTCACAATTAACTTCATCGGAAATTGATATTATTTAAATCCGAGAAAAGCGAATTTTGTAGCCCGGGGTTTATACTTTTATCCTCTGTACTCAATATTTGAATTCCTTGGTTGTTAATTAATTTACTGAATTCTGAGAAAAACGAATGAAAGCTCGATTTTTCATCTTCTATTGCGCGCAATCTATAACAGAATGTAATATTCATATCGCTATACCTAAAGTTAATAATAAAAACATTTTTACTCGAAATAATGCCTTATAAAAATATTTGAAAACTGTTGAAATTCTAAAACTATTGTCCATTTTATTTTTTTACTATAAAGCGTTAGAATACGATGTTATATAAATTTAGTCTCTAATTAAAAAAAAGTAGCAATTTTATGTAGAATCAATTAAAATTGATTTCATTATGATTCTTGAAACCATTTGAAATCGTGATGAAATCGATTCACTTTTGCAATCACTTCCATGGATGCACACCATTTTCTCAAGTAAGTAGTCCCTCGCTACAGACACGAAAATTTTTTTTCTCAAAAACGACGGATTTTTGTGCCAAAAGTCTTAAAACATGATTTTAAACATTTTTTGTTTGAAAATTTTTTTTCACCATTACAAAGCTTCCTCTTTGAGGAAGCAAAAATTGTTGAAACTGGTGATTATTAAATCACCAATCGTATTTATTTTAAAGTTTGAGGTTAGGCCGGTGTCGAGAAGAAACAAAGAAAACAACGCGCGGCACTATTTAAATAAATAATGTAAATATTTAATTTAAGAATACAATGTAAATCTTATTCATTTTACAGCTTTGCTAATCAACAAAACTAGAGCTCAGTATATTAGTCGGTTAGGTGCGCCATTCGTACTCGGTAACCCCGAGTTCGAATCCCACCACCGACATTTTTCCACAGACTATACCGCGTAGAATGGCACCATATTAAAAATATTACGGACCTACTTTGTGTGGTTTTGTTTTGTTTTAAATGTGTCTTCAAAAAAGGCAAGAATGCACCTGTAATAACAAATAAATGTATAATATAAAGAAAACTTAAACACATATATATTTGTTTAAAATATCATAAACAATTTATAGCTAAGTTAAAGCATATACTTTTAAAGCTTATTAAAAATATATGCTTAAAAACTCTTCTGTATATAGAAGGAAGTTTAAAAGCGCTTCAAGAATATTTCAATTATTTTTACTAATAAATACCTGAAAGTCTAATCACCTGCTTTTCTTTAACTGTATTGTTACAGAATTTTTAGTGCTGTACATCAATAGATTAATTTACGTTTTGCGCAAAGTTAATAAAATTAACAATCAGTTTTCCTTTCATAGCGTCACGTTCGTATACTAGAGACTATGTAAGTAATGAATCCCATTGAGTAACCTTATATAAACAAGCTCAGTTAAAAACGTTGTGAAGAAATCGATCGTTCAGTTTTCGAATTCACCCGCCTAGGCGCCAAAGAGTTTCAAACGATTTTTGTCAGAGTAAATTAAAATAATTCTAGATGTTGACAAATAATTTTTCAAACATAGGAATATGCATATTACTTTTATTCGCAAAATTTCCAGCTATGGAATTTTCACCACCAACAACAGAGGAATTGTTGAAAGATTACAAATTTACATTGCAAAATTTTAGTTTACCATCTCCGAGAAAATGGTTAAGCGATATCGGATCATCAATGAAAAATATTTATAACGTTGCCGGTGGAGGTATGAACTTTCTCACAAAAGATGTAAACGACATGTTATCAGCAAGACTTGGTGATACAACGCCAAAGGATATGCAAACGTATGACTTCATTATCGTAGGCGCTGGAAGTGCTGGTGCCGTTGTAGCTTCTAGATTAAGGTAATCATTTTATATTATATTAGTTTATTATATTATCAAAGAGTATTATTTTAGGAAACCTTATTTATTTGATTAATGAATACTTACAATAAATTCTTATTTTTGTGGAAATTTTTCAGTGAAATAAAGGATGTCACGGTTTTGCTGATTGAAGCAGGTCCTGACGAGATTGGCGTGATGGATATCCCCTTGGCTGCGTTTTGGTTGCAGCTAAGTAATAGAATTAATTGGAATTACACCATGGAATACTCACCAAATTATTGCCGTGGATTCAAAAATAAGCAGTGCTATATGCCAAGAGGTAAAGTGATGGGAGGATCAAGTGTTCTTAACTTTATGATAGCAAGTCGAGGTCATCATCAAGACTACGAGAATTGGGCCAAATTAGGTTGTGATGGTTGGACTTACAAGGATGTTTTACCTATATTTAAAAAAATGGAAAATTATGCTGTTCAAAATCCTATGGTTGAATGGGAATATCACAATACTGGTGGTCCACTTAATATAGATGAAGCACCTTTCCGTACAAAATCCGCCGAAGCTTTTTTAAACGGTGGTAAAGAACTAGGATTTCCATTTACAGATTATGACGGTAAAGAGATGATAGGATATGCATATACTCATGCTACCATTAAGAGTGGCTCAAGACACAGCAGTAATAGAGCTTATTTGCATCCAGCTAGACGACGAACAAATCTATTTGTGACTAGAGAAAGTCTTGCAGAAACGGTGAGAATATGTTTTTACTAAAATTTTACTATCTTATTATGTTTTTTACGGATTAATTTGTAAAAATAAGAAATATTCTTTTGTGTTTTAAATAAGCACAAATGAGAAAACAACACGTCTCTATAATTCACCGATAAATTTTCCTAACTTTATGAGCTGTCAAAGTTGATTGGTTTTACTAATTACGGGAATATTTTAAAGATTTTAAATCTATCATCGCTATTTACAAGTTGCTTAAAACTTGTCTTAGAAGACATATTATAGATAATACCTTCTAAATTACAATTAAATTCTTTTTTCTGTTGTTTTAAATAATATAACATAATTTTTGAAAACATTAACCAAACAAACAGGTCCTAATTAATCCCGAGAGCAGTAAAGCATATGGAGTAAAAATTATTAAAGATGGAAAAACAATTCGAGTACTGACACGAAAAGAAATAATCTTATGTGCAGGGGCTGTTAATACACCACAGCTTTTGATGCTTTCTGGAGTTGGACCTGCACAACAATTACAACAATTTAATATACCAGTACTGAAAGATGCACCTGGAGTAGGTGAAAATCTCATGGATCACATAACTTACTGGGGTTTACAATTTTCAGTGAATCAGTCAGTAACAATTATTAATACAGAAGTTTTAAAACCTTCCAATTCTGCTTTCGCTGATTACTTCAAAAATGGTAAAGGTCCATTGTCCGTCACCGGAGGTGTAGAAGCTGTGGGCTGGCTTAATGTTGACAATAAAACTGCTAGAGACGTAGCCCCTGATATGGAACTTCTATTTGGTGGTACATCTGTTAGTGGAGATATATTGGCTGCTAGAGCTCTTGGCATTGGAGGAAAAAACTACGATATCTCTTTCAGTCACCTGAAAAGTAAAGACTCTTATACGATTGCGCCAACACTGCTGGAACCTAAAAGTCGAGGAAGAATACTTTTGCGCAGCAAAAATCCGCAGGATAAAGTGAAATTTATCCCAAATTACTTTGATCACCCTGATGATATGAGAAAAATGATTCTAGGTATACGTGAAGCCATATTAATCAGTCAAACACAGTTGATGCAAAAATATGGTTCATATTTAAACATTTCTATTCCTGAATGTAATAGACTCGAATATGACTCTGATGATTATTGGAATTGCGCAGTAAGAACATATGCCAATACTTTGTACCATCCAGCGGGTACCTGTAAAATGGGATTAAGAAATGATAGTACAGCCGTCGTTGATCCCAGATTAAAGGTAATTCATATTGGTTATTCGATATTAACTATTTTTTGTTGTCCATGCCTTACATAAAATTGTCAAAATAAACAAATGATGTTACTCAGAAAACTTGAATTTTTTAGGTGATTGATATAAAACAGTTGAGAGTAGCAGATGCTTCTATTATGCCAATAATTGTTCGAGGACATACAAATGTGCCTACAATGATGATAGGCGAAAAACTTGCTGAGATGGTCAAAGAAGATTGGGGACTTGGATAACTCTCGAAAATCAATAAAGAATTCCCTCAAATTATTTACTAATATATTAACCTAATTTATCTAACCTGTATCAATTATTCGCTAAAATTTTGGACTATAACCCTGGTAGAAATAAGTGCATTGAAAAAGGGCAGGAAACTGGCCATTGGAAATGGCTATAGTTATTAGACATAAATGTAACACTTTTTTCGAAAAAATAAAGAACATGTAAAATATTTTTTCTACCGCAAGCACGATTTTCGCGTTTTTCGAACCTATTAATAGAGCCGTAAGTGACCGCTTGCCGAGCAGCGGGCGGTAAAAACTGAAAAGTGCCCGCTGCTCGCCATAGCGGGCGGTAAAAATAAAAAATCGCCCGCTACTCGCCGTAGCGGACGGTAAAAAATGAACAGCGCCCGCTGCCCGCCGTAGCGGGCGGTAAAAATCGAAAAGCGCCCGTTGCTAGTAGGCGGTAAAAACTGAAAAACGCCCTGCTGCTCGCCGTAGCGGGTGGTAAAAATCGAAAAACGCCCGCTGCTCGCAGTAGCGGGCGATAAAAAGTCAAAATCGCCCGCTGTCGAGTTTAGTACATTAGAACAAAAAAAAAACGAAAATCCATACTTGAGTTACAAAAAATATGGTGTGCGCCAAGGGCTAAGTGGAGTTTTTGACCCAGTTTAAAAAGACCCACTTTACGCCCTTGACACACAATATACTATTTTCACCATACGCTGGCCGAAACTACCACTTTCGCTCATGGCTCCGAAACTCGAATGTGGTATTTTCGGCCCAGGTATGATGAAAAATGGTATACTCAACATGGGGATAAAGAGGGCCACCCCAGAGCACATGTTTGCCACCCTCGCCTTCGGCTCGGGTTGCAATTTACACGTGCTCTGGACTGGCCAACTCTTTACCTTACACGTGCTCTGGACTGGCCAACTCTTTACCTCCCTTGTTGTGTAATATACTATATTTTTTTGTACATATAGATTAATTATTTTGAACATGTTGACAAAACCTCTAAAACAACCTATTAATAAAATCTGCAATTGCCTAGTTACCAACTCAGAAGCATGTGTGGCGAAAGCTGTTGTCAGTGGCAAAAGCTTTAGTAAAGGTTAAATGGCCTTCTCTCGCTATCAAAAATAATGGCGAAACGACGTATTTTCCACCAGGGTATCAAGAAATAGTACATTTCTAAAGGGGTATGGAAGGTGATTATTTAGCTCACGTGACGTTTTTCGCACGAGCGAAGCGAGCGAGACAAGTCACATGATCTAATAATCTTCTTACGCATCAGTTTCGAACCATATTTTATACCACGATTGCCGAAAATCATATTAAAGTTATGATTTTGAGGTTGGAGTGGTGTCAAACTGAATTTTACAAAAATAGAATATTGACCCTGTTAGGAGTGAGCTCTCGCAACTTTTTAATAATAAAAAGTGACAGACCCTGGGATCGAACCAGAGCCGCCGACTCGTGAGTCAGAAACTCTATCATCCTAGCCACGGCCGTCACCGCTTCGTTTTCTGCTAATCGGCGTCATATTGTAATGGTACGCCTTGCCTTTTTCGTTCTTCTACATTTGTACGTGTATCTACACGTAACAACCCTAACTGTTGAAGCAAAATCTAAAAAAATGATCCCTCTCTGGTTAAAATCGGTCGATTAGATCTTGAGATATCAGCGTATATGGATACACGCACACGCACACGCACACGCACGCACGCACGCACGCACACATACATACATCACATACACACATCACACAGACGCATACATACATCACATACACACATCACACACACGCATACATACATCACATACACACATCACACACACGCATACATACATCACATACACACATCACACACACGCATACACACATCCATACGGACATTTTCTAAAAATAGTGTATTTTATTCCAAATTTGCTAAACAACATTCCTAACACATTTTCTCAAAAAAATTTTTTCCAGTATCACAAAGCTTCCTCTATAGGTGGAAACAACAGTGTATGTTTACTATTCTATAACAGTGCTCATGAGATACTCTTCATAATCTTCTCCCAGTGTTCCGCGTACGGTATCGTATGAGACCGAAAACATTATTTCGTAGAGTTTCTGAAAATGGAAAAATCAATTGTCTATATGAGCTTTTCCGTCTACACTTTATCAGAATTTTTGACA
The DNA here is from genome assembly GCA_030522985.1 of Torymus sinensis. NCBI lineage: Eukaryota > Metazoa > Arthropoda > Insecta > Hymenoptera > Torymidae > Torymus > Torymus sinensis. The sequence continues at coordinate 6,282 of JAPYZP010005043.1, forward strand.
TTTAAAAAAAAGTTTAACTTAATTAAAATGATTTAATAAATAAATAAATAAATAAACAAAGTTCACCGACGCAGAACACTTTAGATATTTCAAAATTATCTATACACAAACTAATAAATACCTTGAAAATTCGGTGCAGACAATCTTTGTACACAATTCTATGCGCCTTAATTGAAAATTAAAAAGAATTTCGGTGTGAATTTCCCGATCGAAGACGTTCACAGTGTTCACTGCATATTAGAACTGCTTAATCCTGAACTTGATGCTTGCACGGGTGTGAGTTTGTCGCTCAAGCGAAGCGAGTATCGAAAATACTATGATATCCTTCTGATCAGCAAATAACGTGACTAATCTTACTTTGAGAAATACATAACTTGGTATAATCTCAAAATTTACAACCTCAATTGTTTCAAAAACTCTGACAAATACTAACATTTATTAGTTTTATCAAATTACTAGATTATGATTTACTGTTTTCAAATATAAGAACGTAAAAACTATTTCCTTATTGTTACATAAGTCAAACGAATAAGCAGCACTTTCTTGTGCACCGTCACGTTCATTATTTGAAATTGATAATATAAATGTTCACGGCATTCACGGCATTGAATTTTCCTTGTATAAGAAAGTCACCCACGGTGTTGAGATCGTTTTGTACCTATTAGCTAAATAAAATTCTTATAAATGTCGGGAAATTGTTTTTCTTTTAAACTAACATGGATATTGTTTTTATTTGTAATATCCCCAGCCATGGGGCTTTCACTGCCATCAGTGAAGGAATTATTGAAAGATTTTGAATCTACTATACAAAGCATTAGTCTTCCATCACCGACAAAGATATTGGAAGATGTTCAATCCACTATCAAAAATAGCTTAAACTTAGCCGAAGGAGGTTCAGCTTTTATTGCAAAAAATTTGAACGAAATCTTAACAGCAAAACTTGATGATAAGACGCCAACGAATTTAGAGATGTACGATTTTATCATTGTAGGTGCTGGAAGTGCTGGTGCTGTTATAGCTGCTAGATTGAGGTAAGAGGTTTACTTTTTACATATTTTTTCATGCTCATAATTTAATTGTTATTAGAGTTGGTACTCAGTACAGTTGTTACCCACATACACCCACATACACACACACACACATCCATGCAGACATTTTCTAAAACCATGTGACTCAAACTTCTCACACTTCTCTAATCATGTTTCTAGGACCAGTTAACAAAACATAAAATTAAACTATTACGATGTTTTCTCTAAAAGGAAGCAATAGTATACTGCAAAATAGTCTTATTTAATAACAGTATAATTGTCATGATTGAGTATACCGTCCTTCTTTTACAGAACCAAACCGAATCTCGATCACTGTATTCTACTCACTGATAAGAATTTTTCCACCGCTCTTACTGTATTCTACACTTAACTTATTATAGTGATTATAACAAATTATTAATTTACTTATAGAAGGAATAAAAGAAAAACAAAAATCTTCCATCTCTGACATAAAGAAATGCGTAAAAAACTAAAGAAAAGTATATCAATATGATATTATACTAGCAAAAATTAAAATAGAGCAAACTAAAATAAAAAAATTCCTTAATAAAAACAAAATGTGCTGGACGAAATTTCTAGTTATATAGATTAGAAATTATGAAATCATAAAAAATTAAAATACGATTGATAAGGTACAATCAAAGCTTTATGTAAAAAAATAAAGTAAAGTATTTTGACAATTTAAATTATTACTTATGTCGACTGTAGTATACTATTCATTGATAAGAATTTTCCATCGGTCTTACAGTCTTATAAATTTAATTAATTAATATTAATATTAATTAATTAAATTTATAAGACTGTAAGACCGATGGAAAAATTCTTATCTGGAAAAATTCTTATCAATGAAAAGTATTTTGACCTCTGTATTTCTTTTTAGCTTAAAAAAATGATTGCAAAAAATGATAAAAAATCGATATTAGCAAATTTACATTAAAAAAGATACTTTTATATTTATTATTAAGTAGTTTTTTCATTGATCGAGAACTGATGGGTATCTGATTCTACTCCCAAGACTAATTGAGAGATCAAAAATGGGCCTTAGCTAACCCATATTGAGCATTAAGTGCTCGATAACTGGGTTCATTACCTATAACCATACGACCACAAACATTTCAGTTATCAAATGTACTTATAATGATAACGTTATATTTATACATCTAACAACGTTTCAGTGAAGTAAAAAATGTCACGGTGCTGTTAATCGAAGCCGGTCCCGAGGAAATTAGTTACATGGATATTCCTTTGGTTGCAATATATTTGCAGTTGAATACAAAAATTAACTGGAATCACACCATCGAATACTCGCCAAATTATTGTCGAGGATTCAAAAGTGGCCGATGCTATATGGCACAAGGCAAAGTGATGGGTGGCTCAAGCGTTCTTAACTTTATGATAGCAACTCGAGGAGATCATCGAGACTATGATAACTGGGCTGAAATGGGCTGCAATGGTTGGTCTTATCAAGACGTGCTACCAATATTTAAGAAAATGGAAAATTTTGTTATTCAAAACCCTAGCATTGAGTGGAATTATCACAATACTGGTGGACCAGTCAATATAGATGAAGCATCTTATCGTACAAAATCTGCTGAAGCTTTTATCAAGGGTGGTAAAGAGCTAGGCTTTCCATTCACCGACTACGAAGGGAAGGAGATGATAGGATATGCATATGCATACGGTACAACCAAGAATGGTTCAAGATATAGTAGTAATAGTGCTTATTTGCGTCCAGTCAAACGGCGAACTAACTTATTTGTGACTAGAGAAAGTCTTGTAGAGAAGGTAAGAATGTATCATATTAAACATGTGAGGCTTTCAATTTTTAAAATAGTTGGTATAATGATCAATAATTATTAGTTTTCGTATGTCGTGTATTATTATAAGAATACAGCACAGACGAGTGCTCGATTACATTGATCTTTTGGAGCTTTTCTCATATTAGCAATCAGAATAGTTGACAAATTTTGAGTGATATCTTATTATTACTAGATAATTTTAAAGGATTGGATTTCACACATTACATATAGTTTCAAATAATAGTACTTTATTTTCATGAATTCTAATTGATAACACAAACAGGTGCTCATCCATCCCGAGAATGGTACAGCATATGGAGTGGAGTTTATTAAAAATGGGAGAAGAATTCGTGTGCTGGCACGAAAAGAAGTGATTCTGTCTGCAGGAGCTATAAACTCGCCACAACTTCTAATGCTTTCAGGAATCGGACCTAAAAAACATTTGCAACAATTTAATATACCAGTACTGAAAGATGCACCTGGAGTAGGTGAAAATCTCATGGATCACATATGTTATTGGGGTCTACAATTTTTAGTAAATCAGTCAGTAACGATTGTCTCCGCAGATCTCTTGAAACCAACAAATCCAGCCATAGGTGATTACTTAAAATATAATAAGGGACCATTAACAATCATCGGTGGAGTAGAAGCTGTGGCCTGGCTTAATGTTGATAACAAGACTGCGCGAGAAATAGCACCCGACATGGAGCTCATTTTTGCTGGTTCATCAGTAGGTTCGGATATACTCGCTCCTAGTATTTTAGGTATTACTGGAAGGAATTACGAGACTTCTTTTAGACACCTGAAAAATAAACAGACGTACATGATTGCCCCCGCGATATTGGCCCCTAAAAGTAGAGGAAGAGTACTTTTGCGAAGTAATAATCCTAATGATAAAATCAGAGTAATTCCTAATTACTTTGATCATCCAGATGACATGAGAAGAATGATTCTGGGTATACGCGAGATCACGAAAATCAGTCAGACAAAACTAATGCAAGACTATGGTTCAACCTTAAACGTTCCTATACCTGGATGTACTGAATTCCAATTCGATTCTGATGATTATTGGGATTGTGCAGTGAGAACGTATGGAAGTACTCTGTATCATCCATCAGGTACCTGCAAGATGGGATTAAGAAATGATAGTACAGCCGTCGTTGATCCCAGATTAAAGGTAATTCATATTGGTTATACGATATTAACTTTTTTTTTGTCAATGCCTTATATAAAATTGTCAAAATAAATGAATGACGTTTCCCAGAAAAGTTGAAGTTTAATAAACAAAAATAAAAATTAATAAATTACTTATAAAATTATGAATTAATATATCATTTACGATTTTTAGGTAATTGGTATAAAACACTTGAGAGTGGCAGACGCTTCTATTATGCCTGTAATAGTTCGTGGACATCCGAATGTTCCTATAATGATGATAGGGGAAAAACTTGCTGAGATGGTCAAAGAAGATTGGGGACTTGCATGAATCCAAGAACAGTGGTGCAATTATAAAAAAATCATAGTAAAAATAGATCAATCAAAATATTTGATATAATAAAAATATAATTTACATATACATACAAATTAATTTCGTCCTCATTAGAAAAAGTTTCAGTTGTCAAATTTTCTATAGCCTGCAAATATTGTTTTGAGCTGAATTTTTATCTTTCCATTTTACACATTCTATTTTTTAATGTCGTTTTGAAAGTGTTTTAAATTTATCGTGCTATATTTCTCAAATGTCCTTATACATTATATTAAGAAGTAATTTCATTTTAAAACTAACTGGTATTTAATAAAATAAATTTTATCAATATTAAAGTTTAATTAAAATATAATATATGATTTTTAGGAAAATTATAGTTTCCCGTTCTTTTCTTTGGTCTGAACCTTTTTCGTGGAATACCTCACAGTAATCCGTTGCTTAATTTCTGGAGTGCAGCCGCAGTTGAAAGATTTTCGGATTTCCATTATTGAACCTCGATCAAGCTAATCTGTCTTCAGGAAGTCGGCATACTTACTATCTTGCTTCACGTCGCTAACGGGCTTCAAGTCAAAATTTAGGCTTTATTCCGTGAGTTACGCAGCTGGAGGGGTTGATTTATGAAATAATGACTCGGAACAGTAAGTGGAAGTATTTTGATGGTAAAGTATTTATTGTGTACTCAAAGGCGCGCGAGGCTATGAAAAAGTGCACGGTGCGGATGAGTGGGTTAATTACTATGGCTGGCTGAAAACTCCGTTGTCGTGCTATCTCGTTCTGCGGAGTCGTCGGCTCGTCTATTCCTCTATCACATAGGTTCCCCGGATCGACTCGCGACGTCGGCCGTGTCGCTTTTTATATCCTCGATGTCTCCCACTTTCCTAATTAATCATAGGTGGGGATCGGCTGCACTTGGAGCTTCGTTAGTTCGCCGGTGCCGATTTTGCTAAGGCACAACGTCAACGCGTCGCGTGTACACAAGGCTACTTATATATCAACGAACCCACATCACGGCGCGCGCAATATTGCTTCAATTTAAAAAAGGCTTATGATGTATACGTATACCGCGCGCGTCGACACTCTCGCCCTTCATACCGCGTACATAACGAGGCAATTCTATCCAATGCAATTTGTACGATACGCGTGTGCTTGCCGCTGAAGATTACGCGGATATAGAGCTAATCCGTGCCGACACACATCGCGTGACTCCAGCGCATTTCTTTCATCCGCCTTGATTAATTTATGCGCCGCCGACGCGCGAGCTTTTCCGCGCCAGGAATTTTTTTTTGTATTACAAGGTTGTTAGTAAGGAAGGGTATAAGGTGAGGACTGTTGTCTAGCTTATTTATTCGTTCGGACGTTGCGGCTGTAGGAAAAGTCCTCAATTTTCCCTGGTTTATTCTAAGTAGAAAGACCTTGGCCCGAATAGGGTTGTATTGGTATAGAGCTATTGAAAAAAGATGTTATGTTTACGTTCAGCATTCGTACACATGAAAAATTTTTTATTGACTCAACAGACTTTTGCTGTTAACTATTCACAATCTAAATATAACTCAAATTAAGAGGGCAAAGGCTGTTGATTTAACATTATGATTCTATCATTTTAAAAGAGTTAATATTTTAAGTTAAACCATAAATGAGAAATTCATTTAAGAATAAATTCTCAATTATAGAATTATCTTTCTTGAACTCCTTTACGCTAACCGAATTTATTATTTATACAACACACGTATAGGTATTTTTTTCTCGCACTTACGGCTCGCACTTACTTAAGTACATTAAGAACACTGTTTTAATCGAAATACGGAATTTGATTTACACATGTTCGGAGTTTGACACTTAAAGACACAATTCTATTCGCAAATAGAAAAGAACGTACGCACATTATTACATATTTATATATAGAATTTTGAGAAAACCATTTCTTGGATTTTCATAGGATAAAAAATATATAATAGTAGCAAATAATTTCTATATTCTAAAAACCACAAAAACATCAAAACTTTATGAAAATAAAAAATAGTTTTTCCATAATAAAAATATTTACTTCAGTAAAACTTATATTTTCAACTCTTCCTGCATGAATTTCAAGTAATTTAAGCCTTTTCCCAAGAAAATTCATGAAATGGATTTTCGAAAAGTTGCGCCAATACCAAAAAATTGAATGTGTTATATAACTCTGAGTAAAATAGGGCTACAGATTACATTGAGGCATTTTATAAGAATTGGTATGTTTATGAAAGATATCTATTGTAGAAATTCATCTATATGAAATGGCCAAGAAGTTAGAAAATAGCTAGTAAAACTGGCTAATTAACACCATTTTTCTTTTTTTTTCAGCTGATTTTAATCTCAGAAGCCACTAAGTGTATAAGGACCTCTTAAACGAAATTTAATAACAGAAATTAACGTACAGGCTGTTGTAAAAATAGATAATCTTCGACAAAATTTAGTAGATCATCTCTGCTGTAGAAATATGAATTTAAGTGCAGTAGTATTTTCTTAAGAAGCGGTAAATTTATTATTGTTTATAAATTACTAATCGCGATAAAAAATCTTTTTTCTTTATAGCTTACTACTGTGCGAATAAAACGTTACCCTAAATTATTATAGACCAATAAAACACTAAATGAAAAGGTTACCTAAGATTAAAACAACCATAGTTACTAATAATTATAGTTTAATCTAATAATAATTTACACTAATACTATAAATAGAGTGCATTTAACATAACTAAAATAACTTTTTTAACAAAATGTCGATATTTTAGAAACAGCAATTATTGAGAAAAAATCCCTATCTTTTTTGTTTCTTAACCGATTTTAATTTTCAAGGGCTCATTCGGTTCATGGGGAAGTAATTTCATGGGGACTTACCGATGGAAAAATTTAAAAGTATTCAAAACCCAGCAAATTTATAGCTAATTGTTTATAAATCGTGAATGAGATTATTAAAATAATTTTTTAAATTGGTTATAACTTTCTGGATTTTGAATACTTTTAAATTTTTCCTTCGGTAAGTCCCTATCAAATCACTTAAGGAATAAAATGAGACCTTGAAAATTAAAATCGGTTAAGAAACAAAAAAGATAGGGATTTTTTCTCAATAATTGCTGTTTCTAAAATATCGACATTTTGTTAAAAAAAAGTTATTTTAGTCATGTTAAATACACTATATTTTAGTGCATTATCATTATTAGATTAAACTATAATTATTAGTAACTATGGTTTTTTTAATCTTAGGTAACCTTTTCATTTAGCACTGATTTGACTGGAGATTTCGTGAAAGAACCACCTTAATAAATGTTTCACATTCAACTAACCCCAATTTCCCCTCGTCAAACCGATCGCCATCACGCCAACATTTACTCTCTCGATTTCGAAAAACCGTTGACGAACCGACCACGAGCGCGAGCTACTTCGAACTCTGTAATTGGCTTTTGCCGCGCGTTACCCTATCCATTTCCCTCCCGCGCGCTGACCATCGATAAATATTCCCAATTGGGCGGGTTAAGGTCGGCCCGTTTTTCTGTTTTCACTGACCTCGTATCTCTCCCTACTTCCCCCCCCCCCTCTCCCTCTCCCTTCGAATTTTCCGGTTAAGTGATGGCATGTGGCAACACGCGCGAGAGAAAGAGAGAGAGAGAGAGAGAGAGAGAGAGAGAGAGAGAGAGAGAGAGAGAGAGAGAGAGAGAGAGAGCTGCTTCAGACGAGATTTATGGTCTTATTTCTTATACCACTGGACTCTTAACAGGGTTAAATTGTAGAGCGGGAGAAATGTGTGGCTCTTTCTGTTTGCACGTAGAAATTTTTGGATTTCGGATACTTTATCATTTCTGAAATGTTCTGGCACTTGGACAGTTTTTGGGAAGATAAATTGACGATTTAGAAGAAACGAAATATAAAGCGATAAAGAGCATGAAATGATAAATTAGATTATTGCATCGATTTTTAGTGAAAACCAAGAAACGTTTTCTTATAAATGCTAAACCAATACTTTACGTCTAATTTGTGACACGCCAAATTCAGCACTACTTGATACTCCATTTCATTTCTCTTATATATTTATGTACACCTGTATATCAGTAAGCCATCATTTTCGCTCCAAAAGGGCCACCCACTCGGATCTGCCACTATAAACCCCTCCAAATCCAAAAATAGAACTTTATCTCTCGGTCTCCCGCCTCGTCCTTTGAGAACCAAATATCCTTTCTCGCACATACGTGCGAAAATCGCTTCTATCTCCGCCGACAGCCCATCCTCTGAAATTCGACGATTTATCGACGCGGAGACACACACGCGCGCGCAGACACAAAGTATCCCGCATCTAATTTGCGGTTCCTCTCAAGGATAATGTACCTTGTGCTCTTCCTTTTTTTTTTGCCGATTCTTCCTAGACCCCGTCAGGGACACGCCACGCGCGGTTTTTAACATTCGTCTTGTTTCCAAAAACTAGGCGGCCTTCCTCAGCACCTTTTCTTTCGCGCCAGATGGGGGATTGAATCGCCCACCCGAACATTTCCATTCGGCTGCTCATCTTTCTGTGCCAGATTTTTTTTTTTTTTTCGTTGAAACGATGGTTTTGGAGTTGAGCTTGGTTTACTGGGAACTTTGGTGACCGTGAACGATGGAGAATTGCGTGTGTATAGTCCCTTCGGAAATTTATATAGGTACGAATTGTTTATTTCCGTGTGAGGGATGTGATCACACATACATTTGGAATAGTTAGGTAATGTCATTTGTGGGAAATAAATTTTTTATAAATATGTATTTTAATTATCTTTTTTTATCGTCCTCATTTTCATGTAGAAAAAGCTATGTATATAGGCAACCTGATTTTTTTTTCTTCAAATCACTCGATCGATATTAATTTTTCAATTAATACCAAGGACGTTTATGACAGGAATAAAGTCATGTAACGTAAGTTACAATGTCAAAGCGTATACCGATAAGACATAGCGCGTATCTTAACATAAAACTATTTTTCCAAGAATGCAAAAATAAATTTTCCTAACTGAGTTTCAAGGCCCCCGGTGAAAGCGCCAATGTCGCATATCTCCAAGTTACTTTTACATTATAATGCGCAGCTGTATTACGTATATTTATAAGCACATCGTGAAACCATATAATATATGTTTGCCCATCACTATTAAAACGCATTTATCCCCGTATTCCGACACCTATTTTCTAATTTTCCTTAACTTTCAAACCGCGATAAATCACCCCTACGTCTTCGTCAAGTTCGTGACCGCCGCGCCGCATGCTCCATAGTCTTCGCACGTCCAATCATCAGCGAACTCGCATATTTCGTCGCCATCAACCAACGCGCGACATAAAACTCGGCTATATACGCACGAGGCAGAGAAAAAGAGATATGCCGCACGACCTTGCGCGGGGCCAAGAAAACACACATATATGCATGCGCGCATCAGAAGACACGCGCGTGTCGCGTTCTTCCTGTCGCCTAATATATAATGAGAAGAGAATGCATATTACACGCGCGGTGGTGAGCGAGACACAAAGAGGCGCGTGCGACATACAAGTCCGGATGACGGAATATTTGGGTTTCTGATTAGGTGGCGCGAATGGTGGCTGTTGGGTTTACACAAGTTAGTGTTAACGAATTCTTTTGGCTTTTTTAAGCTTGTATAGTGGTACTTATGTTGCTAAAGTTTTACGAAGAAAAAATAAAGATATAGTCTAACTTGTGTTTGAATCAATTAAGTCAAGATTGGGCAAAAAGTTAAATTAGTAATTATATATAAAAAAAAACAGTAAAATTAACTTTGTAGTAAAATTCAAATTTTTGTTTCCTCGTAGAGGAAACTTTGTCATGATGAAAATATTTTCGAGACAAAAAATGTTCAACAAGAGGTTTTAAGGCGATATATGTCAATATTTTTCGATTTTTAGAAAATTTGTGTGCGTGGGTCTGTGTAAACCTCTATATCTCGAGAACCATTCAGCCGATTTTCGTCGAACAAAGCTTATGCTCTTCGTCTCAAGGAAAAAACTGTGGGTGCGTTGATTGATTTTTTTTATTATACCATTTTGACCATATCTCAAAATTTTGAGGGATATCTTAAAATTTTAACGTGTAGAGCGAAAACTGAGGCCATATTCCGGTTCAACTAGCTGAAATACATGAGAATACTATAGTCTAGTCCATCGCACAAACCACTTTTTTATTTTATGGGCCACACTCACACACACGTTTTCCTTTAAAATACAAGTTTACGAATCGTCTGAACATAATTATATTTATTTATATTTTCTAAAGTTTACAAAAAAGAAATTTTAGTAAATGCAGATTCTTTGTGTACCTGCCACAAGAAAAGAGTGACGAAGAGGAATAGATGCGTGTACGTGTGTCCGTCCATGCGTGCGCGAGTGGTACTCATATACCTAAGTGTGTGCAAGTCGCTGTACAAAATTGGCTTGAAAGTATATAGTTTTACTAGTTACAAACGCTGATTATTGGCCTTGTTTCGGGTTTTTCTACTCCAATAATCCTTACATTATAAATGTCCAAAAGGCAATTTTTATTATAAATTTGCATGGGATTACAATAATTATTGTTGAAAAAAATAAATTAAAACAGTAAAAAAGTCTTCTCTGGGAATATGCATATTTAACATTTTCAGCATTAGAAAAAAAATGATTAATGTTTGGAAAACATCATTTTTTATGACAAAAGACATGAAAATTGAATCTGTTTAAAAAATTTGTCCTTTTATTTAAATATCCTTTTTTTTTTAATCAAAAGTCAAATGTTCTGGATATTTACCCATATACATATCTATAGGATCAACTTAATCTCTTTAAAAATACCTTATTGAATTCGTTAATTTTTTATCATTATATATTTTCTATGTTGCGCTCTAGCGCTTATGAAGTCTCATTGTAATACGTAAATAAAAATAGAAACTTATGATAGGCCATATAGCTTTATTTAACAAAATAATTTGTACCGTAATTTTATTAAGTTTAAATACACAACAAAGATAACAAATTATCGAAGAACGTGTACGAAATCCAAAAATTACGTTTAACTAGGATAGCAACTCGTGTTAGATATCTAAAAAAAAAAAACTACTCCCGTCGCCGCAGATGCAGTTTCTTCTCCTTCTCTTCTCTCTCTC
>JAPYZP010005048.1:0-14971 GCA_030522985.1 Torymus sinensis
CAAGCACACTATCCATGTTTGGTTTATTATTCGGGGTGCCTTCTCCTAGCTAGTTTTGGTCCACCCCGGGTATTTTATTTCCCCGGTACCCGTCATTGTGTGTGTGTATGGGTGCGTGTGTGTGTGCGTGCGTGGGTGCGTGCGTGCGCGCGCGCGCGCGCGCGTGTGTGTTCATAGGACCAACCTTATTCTTTTCGTTTCAAAGGATATTTTGAAGGGCATAACTTAGGGAGACTTCACCAGTGCTGGAACAGGCACCAGTGAATAAACATTTTCTTCAAACATATGAAAATATCAAGCTTTCTATGTATTGTTTATCTAACATGACGACAATTTTCGAATCCTTGAAAATGTTTATTTCATTTTATAAAAAGATTCTGCATAAAAGAATTATCTTGTTAAGAATAAAATAATAAAATCGCCGCTATCAAGTGTTCATTCACTGATGATGAATTCATTCACTGGTAACATGTATTTAGATACTAAGATTGCGAGTTCATTCACTGAGTTTTAGGAGATATTTATAGATTTTCATTAAATACAATTTTTACTTTGATTCTTTATTCAAAATTTGCTCACCGACATAAAGTTTGAACATTTTAGAATATAAATTTCAAGAGGGTTTTACTTAAAATTCATTTTTAAACCACTTAATTAAATAACAAAAGTTACAATTTCTTTATTCGTTCATTCACTGGTGAAGTCACCCTATTTTCGATTTTATTTTGATTTATAATCAAAACACGATTCTGAATTTAGCGTTTTTTCAGATGTTTATTGAAAGGTCTTTAAATTACCTACATTTTCTTTTTTGCTTAGCGGGCCGTATGTACCGAATTAGTATACCTATTACACCCCTAGGGAGCAAAAGTAAAGAACCGCATGTAAATTGTCTCCCGAGCTGAAGACGAGGATGACAAACATGCGATCTGAGGGATTCTTTATTTGCTCCCGTGGTGCGTATACGATTTTTTCCCCTGGCAAGGCCGAAAATACAATCTTTACGATAGGCCGCCGGGAGCAATAGTAGTTTTCGATACTAGTGCTATAAAAGCGATTATGAGTTTGTGACAATCACAATCGAGTAAGAATCGTTTTTATAACGTATATCGAATAATATTTAATGACACGGCGAGGCATAAGTACTACTATTACATACACTTGCGCTGGCAAGCGTGCGAAAAAGTGGCACTTATGTAGTACTTTCGGCTCGCTAGGCAAATAGTATATTACACAACAAGGGAGGTAAAGAGTTGGCCAGTCCAGAGCACGTGTAAATTGGAGCCCAAGCCCAAGGCGAGGGTGGTAAAAATGTGCTCTGGGGTGGCCCTCTTTATCCCCATATTGAGTATACGATTTTTCACCATACCAGGGCCGACAATACTACATTCGCGTTTCGGAGCCGAGAGCGAAAGTGGTACTTTGGGCCAGGGTATTGTTAAAATTTGTATTTTCGGCCTTGCCAGGCAAAAAAATCGTATACGCACCATAGTAATAATTATATTATATTAGAATAAGTATATTATAATTATATTACACTAGGTGTGTAATATACTATTTTTTAATATTGAAATTATCTTATTATGAATGAAAATACGGTTGATACTTCTTTAATTAACTTCTAAAAGATATTTTTTTGACTTAAAATATTAACCACTTATTACACTTACCTTGTATAACAGCGAATCCACATTGCATGCGCTATGCTCTATGCGCTATGCGCTATGCCGTCCGAAAAAAAGTTGTTGTCCGAAATCTATAAGATTTATAACTCTATGGTTATAAAAATCCTATAATAATTTTAACAACAGAGTTATAAATCTTATAGATTTCGGACAACAACTTTTTTTCGGACGGCATAGCGCATAGAGCATAGCGCATGCAATGTGGATTTGCTGTCACATTGAGTTAAAATGTCAAGAGATTATCTTCATTTATAATAAAGAAAACAATAACTTTACAAAAAAGCGTGTTTTCTTCTTCGCATACGATAAACAGAACATCAATCAATGCTATGAAATTTGACACAGAGATAGCTTTTTTATATCTTAAATAAAAATAAATAAAATATAAATAGAAACGAAAATATCGCGTGAGATACTTTTTAAACCAGCTTCCAAGATAATACCTTTTTGATCCGACTTCAGAGATATCGCCTTTTTTAACCGGCCTCCAAGATAACGCCTTTTCCAATCGGTTTCTGAGATAACGCCTTTTTATGCAGATGCGACATACATCATAAATGTTATGATAGTGATAATATTGCATAAGTATAAGTTACTTTAATTGGGTCCTTGCATAAAAAATAAATTCATATTTTATTAAATACGTCATGTAGAATGGCAAAAAATAATAGACAAGTATTTTTTATTTTTTTGATTAGTAGTATTAATTGAATGTATTATAGCGTATTGAATTTTTCCCGGAACGTCACATTCATATATCACTGTGACGTCATTAACATTGCCGTATATCTATATATATCAAAAACTCGAAAATTCCAAACGTCTGTAACTCGGTTAATATTCATTCATATGGAAAAAGAAAAAATACGTGTCTATTCTTTTAGAAAAGAAAATTAAAAAGAAAATAAAAAATTTAAGTTAATTTTATAAAATAAGTTGGAAAAAATAATATATGTAAAAGACATGAACGTTGATAAATAAAAATTCATTATCTTTATTCTGATTTAAATAATCAATGTACTACTAGAAAAATAACTTTAGTTTGAGGAAGCTAAAAAAAAAGCTTATGAATTGTTAGCGGTTTTTTTTTAGTAAGGCAACAAATATCATTACTTTATTTTCCAAATCTAAAACAAGAACAAACGAATTCGACCTATCTGAATGGGGGGAACCCTTTCTTATTCTGATATAAATGATTTTGCTAAAAAGGGAGAACGTCAAATATCTTTCCAACTACAATTTAAGAAAATAAATTAATACTATGTATATTTTACATTAGTATTTTAATAAATAGTACGACATTATGTAACAAGGGACTAACGTTGCAAAATATTCCTGCGGGTGAGTTCACTGCCCGAGCGAGCATAGCAAAGCAAGCATCTTTTTTCCAAATAAACCATATTTCTCGCTATTACCTTTTTTTAGTTATTAAAGAGAAATAAGCAAGCGAAATCCAGCGTAACATGTTACAGCACCCGGCGGTTCAAATATACTACTTGAAAACATTGAAAACTAAAAAAACAAACTACAAGAAGTGAAAAATCCTCAGAACCATTAATATTCTTGGGTTGTATATTTATCTTTTCCAATAGCGTATCCACAAAGCGATCGCTGCAATTCTCTTAGCTTTCTTTCAATATCTTTTACCCCAGAGCTGGTAACACTTCCGACGTCTGTTGGCGTTCAATCGTTCAATCAAGTAACTCCTTGATTAGTCAGCGAATTTCATTACGGTAGCTTCGAGTCTTGCGCGTGCAAACGCAGGCGTAAAGTAGCAAGCTATCGTTCGAACTCGAGGCAACTGTCCCCACCTCCGCGTAAAATGAGATATACATATTTTAAGGAAGATCATTTTCTTGCTACAGAAGCGAAGTACTAATGCACATCTATTTCGATATTAAATTGAGCTTGCACATTTATTCAAAATTACAATATATTATGAGTTAACCGAATAATCGAATTAAAATTATGATTTTGGGGTTAGAGTGGTATAAAAGAGTATATTACACAACAAGGGAGGTAACGAGTTGGTCAGTCCAGAGCACGTGTGCAATTGCAACCCGAGCCGAAGGCGAGGGTGGCAAACATGTGCTCTGGGGTGGCCCTCTTTATCCTCATGTTGAGTATACGATTTTTCACCATACCCGGGCCGAAAGTAAAATTAGCGGGGTGAAAGTAAAATTAGCGGGGCAAAGGTAAAGTTTGTGGGTCAATTTTTTTTTTTTTTTAATTTTTATAATATTATTAATTTTGTAATTAATTCATGAAAATACTGGCTTTTTCCACTAAGCAAAATATAAAGAAAAAAAAACGTGTTGGCCCGCTTTTCGGAGTCCAAAGGTGGCCACAGTCAAGTGTGGAATAAAATACTATATGTAAACACGGGACGAAAGTAGATTTTTCTTTTCGGTGGTTACTGCCCTCGCGAAATAGTATATTACGCACCATGAGAGGAAAAAAGTTGGACAGTCCATATCTCATTGCCACCCGAGCCGAAGGCGAGGGTGGCAAACACGAGATGTGGGCTGGCCCATTTTACTCCCGTGGAGCGTTTACTATTTTTCCTCATACCGAGGCCGAAAATGACACATTCCCGTTTTTGCGCCGGGCGGGAATGTGGTACTTTCGGCCCGGTGTGAGGAAAAGATTTTTCCCTCGGGTGATTACGCATCCTCGTGAAAAATCTTGTCGCTCGAGCACTAAACCCACCCGCGGGAAAAATCTGCTACTTTCGCCCTTTGTTACATAATGTACCATTAAATTTTCGTTTTATTCTTCATTCAATTAATTTTGTTGTGCGAAGAATGTATATACTCCCTCAAACATATAGACATAGAAAATCACCTATAACGACAATAATGGGAATAAAAGTAGAATTTAAAAATTTTTAACAAGTCTGCCTCCATTTTACCTGAAAAAATTGTAATTTTTCCTACATGATTTCTCTCCGTGTATAAATTTAAAGTATCTAATCATGAAATAAGTCGATGAATAAAAATACACAACAATTTTCTCATATATATTATTACTTGCAATTAATCAAGTTTACGGTGTATTTTTTTCTTACTTGGATGTTCGATAACTTTAAATAAAATTAATCTTTTAATATGCGGCAGAAAAAAAGGAAAAACTTAACCTCTTTTCCTTGACTTTGATAACTTGTGCTCTACAAAGTAGAAAAAAGCAGCGGTCACAAGAAAGAAGCCGTTAAAAGAGACAATGTAGCGCGCGGCCCTTTTTCATCCCCGTTTCCGAACAATAATGATAATATGTATGAGCCAAGGAGTAAGAGGTAAAATAAGGGTGTTTAATCTATTAACTGTTGTATAAATAAGCACTGTTTTGTCCCAAGTCCAGTAAGTATAGCTTCTATTATACATCTAGAATGTAAGACGCGGTAGTCGTGTCCGCGCTTGGCGGCAGCTCGAAAAAGAAATAGTCTGCGGGGGAGAGGGGAAAAGCTATATAGCCAAGCGCGCCTAGGTGGGTAGAAGGTAGGCAGCGGAGGAGGAGGTGGAGGAGAAGGTGGAGGACGGCACGAAGAAGGCGTGCGCACCGCGTCGAGAGGGAGAGCTGGCGGGAGTGCGCGGGCGAGCGAGCGAGCGAGAGAGAGAGAGAGAGAGAGAGAGAGAGAGAGAGAGAGAGAGAGAGAGAGAAGAGAGAGAGAGACGGAGAGGGCGCGAGCGGGAGCGGGACCACAGTTAGCATCATAGATAGCAGCGCGCATGCACCATTGACGTTAGTAAGAGCGCCCGGATTTCAGTGCGCTCGGCATCGCGAACCCGGCTGGATGGTTTTTCGGGAGGTTCCACGCGCGTGCTCTCTCCCCTGCTAACTTTCCTCCTTTGCCTCCTCGTACGCGTGTTCTCTATCCGTCTATCAAGTGCCACGAGTGCGCGCTCGGGTCGAAAAATGTACGGCCGTACATAAGGCGCGCGCCAGGCTAGCCAAAGCTCCCAGCGAACCCTCCTCATGAGTTTTGCAGGATGGTGAGTTGCCGAGAGGTCTGCTAACCAATTACAGTGCTCAGTGCAGGGCGCATCGAGTCCGAGGAAGCATCCTTCCTAGACAATTGCGTGATTTTTCGAGGTCGATGATCAAGAACGTGAGTTATCGCGAACGAAAGCCAGGCTGCGGCCAGGCCACTAGACACTTTTCAAAGCTTTTCTAGGGCTGCCCGATCTATATCGCCACATACACACTTGTAACGCCATACACGCGGCCGCGCGCGCGTATCACGGCCTCAGCAAATGCTTCGTTCGGTAATTGCTCCGCTATTCATACCCGCTGTACGCGCGCGCGCGCGCTCGCCGGTGGGGCAATCGCTGCTATAGGTAGTCTCGTTTCTTTTCAAGTAGTCAAGGGCTTTTCTTCGTTTTTTTACTATGCTAGCAGCTGCTATCACTCGGAGCGTATATTCTGCCTATCTTTGCTTCGAATTATGAAACACTGCTATTCGCCCAGCTTTTTTCCGGCAGGAAGCGCAATTTCGCAAGACACTGAGCTTTTCAACCGAGCAAGTTAGTGGAAAGCGCGAGCTCGTAGACCGATGAAATGCTTTCGCTTTTCTACTGCCTTTTTTCGAGGAACCATTTAATCAAGTTTTCAGTCAGAATTTTTAAAAGCTGTCAATCCTGCAATCGCTAAAATTCAATATTATTTGTCCCGTATTAATTCTTTCAACTCTTACACATTTGTAAGAACTATCGGAAAAAGTATTGACTATTTAAATTGCATTAGATTTCTTCTATGGTATAATATAAAATGTTATATTATTGAAAAAAGTTGTCACGTTAGACTATTATACCAATTTAATTCTTATCCCTTGTAGAAACTTTAATCAACAGTTGGCGAGCTTTTTCTCAATTTTTGAATTCAAAACGTCACATTATGATTATGTCGACGAAGAATAACTATGTGCGCATGCGAAAATATTATATCATAGACGCTTTAAAATATAATCATAGTTTTAAGCAGATTTAATTTAATTTCGATGTTAATCTCAAGTAGAAATGGTTCCATTTTATTAACATCCTAACCAACAAAGTTGATTTATTTTATCTACTACAGGGTAGA
Organism: Torymus sinensis; assembly: GCA_030522985.1. Classification (NCBI taxonomy): domain Eukaryota; kingdom Metazoa; phylum Arthropoda; class Insecta; order Hymenoptera; family Torymidae; genus Torymus; species Torymus sinensis. The sequence goes on from JAPYZP010005048.1 coordinate 6,762, forward strand.
GTTTTCTTTTTAAGTCTCGAATTCCGGTTTTCATGTAAGGTTGTAAAGTATGATCACTACATTTTTTTAATAGTTAAATAATCATGAACCTAATATTAGATGTCGCACCACTTTTTTTATAACCTCAATGATATTTGTGTAATCGAATAAGCTTCTGTTAGAATAATTTATGCTGATTTATTTTCGTTATTCTCTATCAAGGAAGTAGGCAATTTAATTTATAACAAATAAAATAACAAGCAGATACTTATGTACTAAGAAACATTTTAACATATCAAACAGACTATAAATTACGATTTAATGCTCTAGTTTCAGCTCTTGTAGATGGTTTCTGCAGTGTCATTATTGAAATACATGATAACAAAAGATAGGAAATATATTCTTGTTTTGACATTCATAACAAATTAGATTCTACCTTTTATCCAATGTTTGATGATTAATATTGACCATAATTTTAATAAGTCAATAAATTGTTATTCAAAGTTTTTAAAAATCGAGCAACAAGTTCTGAAAAATTTTAGATCGAAAATGTATTATTATAATTTTTAATGTACGCTTTCTTAATTATTCTGTCATGATTGTAACAAAATACAAAGTTATTTATAAAACGTGATTACATAGCTGATTTTAGATAAATATAAATCATATTTCATATGAGGCCACTTAATGCTTTCGTTATAAATATTAATTTAATGATCCAATATCCAATTTAAATAGTCGATCACCACCAATAAAGTATTTTTAAACATCATCACTTTCATTTAGCAGTCAATCGGCTTGGAGCGGCGATTGTAATTAAAGTTTCAGAAATGCTATTAAATAGTTGCATATTTTTTCATTAATTAATGCTAATTAATTTTGTTTCGGTCCTGGCGAAATCAATCAATTAAGAAGCATTACACAATAAAAACGCTGTATATATACTGTTGAAATCTAGAATTAGCAATTTTTTCCCACAGCTATGTAACGCACGTCTGGCATGGCAGTACATGGAGAACTGGCGAAAAGATGCAAATAACCTTATTGATTGACGGTGTCTGATCGTCGGAGGAAGTAGAGAGGTCCATCGTTCTCGGCATCAACGACTTTTCAATAACTTTCGGCTTAAAGGAGAGGATCTATACAGCAAATTATCTCCATGGCGCGTTACTATTTTTATAAGTTCAAGATATGTCTTGCTCAGCGGCCTTTAATGAGCGAATCCACAGTGCATTTGGCTTGTGCGTGCCCTGGCAGTGTAGAACCGACAAGAATGATATTTGTTTCTGCCGACGAATCATCGATAATGATTAGATTTGATGAGCTTGTGAAAGAAATAATCGTGTGCTTCTGTCTCCTAGGACTACGAATCGTCACACCTAAGAAAAGCTTAATGCAGGACTTCTGTCGCAGGTCCGCTTTACCAGCCAAACTCGTGTGTTCTTGCTCGTAAGGAACAAATAATCTCGGTAGGTACTTGCATTATTACCTTTCTTCAATGCTTCATACAGAATAATTCACGTAAATATGCGCTGCCGCTGCTTAAACATTTTAGTTAAATATTATACCTAAGAAAATTAGATAAAATATCTAAAATAACAAAATTTATTAGAAATGAAGATCTGTTAATTAAAGAAATACGTAATCTATTTTGGATTAAAAACTATATGTCTAAATATTATACCTAAGAAAATTAGATAAAATATCTAAAATAACAAACTTTATTAGAAATGAAGATCTGTTAAATAAAGAAATACGTAATCTATTTTGGATTAAAAACTATATGTCTCTGTTATTATTAAAGTAATTATGAGATAATTACTATATAATCATTTTTTATTAGTATATTATCTAATATATATTAAATATAATACGACTATTACTGTACAGTAATATAGATAATCAGCTTATGCTTCCCTGTATGTTAACTGAAAAATAGAATCAAATCAAAAAGGCGTCTATTTCAACTTGTTCGGAAGAAATATCAATTTAGTAAAAACTATATAGCATACGTTAATATAAATTATTTAACTTTTTAATAGGTGACATTTTATTAGTTTATGTTGTATAATCACTATAATAATATAAGTGTAACTTATTATGTAAAATAACTTTATAAATTTTAATTATACACTCTTAAAAATTATGTGCCTATTTTACACAAAAATTTGTATATATGATGTACACAAACATCGTGTAAAAATTTTACACAAGATTTGTGTAAAATCGCTGTTTTGCACAATAATTTGTGTTAAATCGACGTTTACACAACAATTTGTGTAAAATCAGACGCTCGTCTTCGATGTAATAAAATTTACACAAAAACTTGTATAATTTCAAATTTAACACAAAGTTTTACACAAATTTTACACAAATAATGTGTAAAATTTTACACAAGAAATATTACACAAAATTGAAATGACACAGGATTCATATTTTACACAAAAGTTTTAACCGTGTACATTTTTAATCAGTCTTTAAGCCGATTATCTTATATTGAAAACAATTATCCCGACTTATTATTATAGGGATTTTTTATTGACGAAATTTTACTAATATCTAAAAGTAACAAAATTTGTTTTAAAACAGCTTATTCTTCTTTTAAATTTATGAGAAGAACCTTATTTAGCATCATTATAGACTGTGACATAACTAACTGTTAAATCATTTAGATATTTAAATTTTTAATTCAAACATAATAGCTTTAAATACACAATATATTCAAGAAGATTGTCAATTTTACACAAGGATAAGATAGAAGTTGTTCGTCAAAAAAGTAAAAAATAAATAAGTAAAATGGCATGAAAACGCTAAAGAGGTAATATGTACAGAAACTTCACTGCTGGAAGACGGTACCAATAAAAATCCAAATATCCATATTCATATCAGTCTGCTATTATGAAAATGATTAAACAGTCTTAATGATGTGATAATACTCATACCTGGACGGCTATGTTAGAACAAATCATAATATAGGTACAGAAGGGGATAACATCTACCGTGTTAGAACTTCTAAGCGTGAACATGGTATAGACATATTAAAATTTAAGAGAAACAATATATGTTTTTTCATAAAAATCGCGATTGACATACGTGGCAGAACGAAAATCGTTGTTTTCTGTTTCTTTATAAATAACACGTTTTTTAAAATATATTATTAGATCCAGAACTAGCCTGAATTCCTCAAAGTTTCGAAGAAACCGTCTTACATAAGGTTGAAAATTCTCAGAGCAGGAGTAGTTCAAAATTTGGCATTCGTTACAAATTTTGAAATCATTATTTTTATATCGATTATCGAGTAAACTGTAGAAATTATCCAAAAATTTTTAGGTCAAGTCCGGAGACACGTATGAATTATCCTCACAGCAATAACATTTAATTACTAATTGAAAAGGAAATATCTCTAATTAAATAAAGATATTAGCAAATCAGATACCTCTATTGATAATGATCTAATTGATTTGAAAAATTAATTTTTTATAAATGTACTATTCCGTTATTTAAAAACTAATCGAAAAGAACAATAAAATGTAGTAAGAATTGACTCAATTAGTTCAAACTTTATAAAAAGATATTTTTAAGGCTCATATTATTATGGTGGCTCCGCAGCGTTCTTTTCGGATTTATATATGTATACAAAATTTTTACGATGCTTATTTCATATGTTATAATTTGAGGATCAATATAGTATGAAAAAATGGTTCTTGAAGTAACAAATAGTATATTACGCACCTTGGGAGGAAAAAACATGTACAGTCCACAGCTCGTGTAAATTGCCACCCGAGCCGAAGGCGAGGGTAGCAAACACGAGATGTGGGCCGGCCAATTTTTCTCCCGTGGTGCGTATACTATTTTTCGCCATACCCGGGCCGAAAATACCACATTCGCGTTTTTGAGCCGGGAGCGAAAGTGGTACTTCCGGCCAGGGTATGGCGAAAAAAAAATTTTTTTCAAATAAATTTGAATATTGCTAAAGACGATATAGCTAATTGAAACCAAACCGATACATTTTTTTCATTTTGCATCCGATTTTAATTTGCAAATTCTCATTTTATTCCTTGTACAATTTCAGGTCGTGGTACAGATATGAAAATTGAAAAATTTTCAAAACCTGCCAAGATACATCTACTTATTTATAGGTTCGTGTATGCTTCTTAGATAGTTGAGTTAAAGAAATAGTTGTATTTTTGTAGGTATTGAAAATTTTTTAATTTTCTTATCGGTAACACGATCTGACATTGTACAAGGAATAAAATCTCACCTTGCAAATTAAAATCGGATGAAAAATGAAAAAGATTTATTGATTTGTTCAATTGGTTTTATTGATTTTTGTTCAATTGTCTTCTTTAACAATATTCAAATTTCTTTCAAAAAATTTTTTTTTATTACTTTAAGTACCCTTTTTATATTGTATTGTTCCTTAAATTACAACACGTGAAGTAAATATCGTAAAAAATGTGTGTATATAAGTCTCAAAAGATCGCCGAAGCCACCTTAAATGCCTTTAATATAATCATGTTTTTTACAAAATAAAATTTAAACAATTTATACAATTAAATAATACAACACAATTATTCCTTTTGTTTTCAAAAAATCATTTATAACTATACTGTATGATTTTACGTAGTAGGTACTTAATGAAATTAAATTTTTTAATCTTATTCGTGGGAAATTCTTCTTGCTGATTCATTCGGTTTCGTATTCATATTTACTAATATTTTCCGAATCTATCATCACATAAGTCAATAATATTTTTAAACTCATATAATTTACGATCTAACGAACTGGGTTGCTTAGAAAGTTCACATTCTTATGTGACCTATAGCCGTCGGCAATGTCTTTATGTAACATGGAAAATGTATTATACCGATATACTATAGCTCTTCTATGGTTTATTAAAAAAATTGAGATGTTATATTTAAAATAAATTTATGAAATTGGCGTAAATTAGCTGGTATTGTAATTTATTTTGTTTTGAAACACTTTAAATGGATTTAGGTTAGTTTATTTATGAAGTTGTATTTTTCATATTTAATGAATATTGGAAATCATTCAATATTTAGTACGTGATTACTTATATTGACATGAACACCAACTCAAATGTGAAATGGAAAAGTGTACGTAAATAAAAATGAATTTTTTTTTTCATGTTTTTTTATCTCACAAAATAAGCTGAAAACGTACTTTATAATAGATGAATGTGATCATATACAATTGACAATTTGTGTATACACTTTTAAATTTGACTAATTGTTAATAAAATGCTATATAAGAATTGATATTTATGACGAAAAAGTTTTAATTGATACGATGTAAATCATTATGTAGAAGTTCCAATTCGATTCTTATTATGGCCTTGTTCACAGATACGTTAACGTGCGCAAACGCAAGTTTCGAATTAGTATAGCTATATATTGGTGGAGCTTAAAGGCGGCACGCGTTGTGGCGCAAGAGAGAATCGCCGTGAAGCGCGACCAAGTCGCGTCGCCTCAATCGCGACTAACGAACGCTTAATAGAATTTCCATTAATTGCCATTCAAGCAGTGCTACTTAATGAAGGAGAGAGGGATATTTACGGACCGGCTAAACGGCCACGATGTTTTATAGGTTTTTGATTAGCGCGCGCACTCGCGACGAGATAATGTAATCAGGTTCCTTCATAAATGTCTCGGCGTGGTCTATACATCGTATTTATATGCTAGAGCCTCGCCGATCTATAAAAAAAGTAGAGAGAACCAAAGAAGAAGAAGAAGAAGAAGAAGAAGAAGAAGAAGAAGAAGAAGAAAAAACGAGGCGTTAATCTTCTTCTCCTCTGCGCGCACCCGCCGAGTGGAGTTTCGTGTTGCGCTAGCGAGCTCGATAAAACCCGTGAAAAAATCGTAAAAATCACGCACTCGTATAATTTTTTTCGTTATCACTGGTAGTGCTCCTCCAGAATCTAAATCGTCTTCTTTTTGCCTTGCCACGATCTTGCACTGCATTAAATAATAAATAATAAATTATCGAAGAGTAGCAGATTGCGGGATTGTAAATTGCTCAGAAAACTTTTCAAGTCACGTTAAATGCTGTGGCGCTTTTTTTATAGTATTAGAGCTACTGTTCGAAAGTGCCTATAATGTTCTCAAAGATGTTAAAAATTCAACGCAGAATTCAAAGGAGGAGCTTGCGCCTTGAGACAGTCTATATCTTTTGAGCAAATGACAGTGTCTTTGTATTTTCAAATTCTCGATTCAATCCGCCTTAAACATTCTCTAATCTTACATCTATCATAAATTATCTTTTGCACATTTGCTAATGAATAAGAGATTTTATACAAATTTTAAAAATAAAAATTTTTATCATTGCCAATCCAGCTTTTGTATAAAGAGAAAAGAATTTTTTAGAAAAGTCGTTTCATATTCTAATATGCTAATTGGAGAAAACTGTAATACCATCTAATTTCAAAAAGAAACGGATCAATAATACGTTATTATATTTTAAGGCAGGTTTAATTTTACTGACGGTTTCTATTTTATAACAAAACGTTTTGTTATGCAGAAGATTGTCAGTATATGAGTCCATTTATCTGACATGTTTGTCACACGATAATAAAAAGACAGCTCCAAATATATGGTTTTCGAACCGAGAAATCGAGATAGAAAACATGTAACTTGGTCTACAAGTCCATAATACTGCCAGTCAGTCTACATACTTATATATGACTTTTATTCTCTTTAAAAACTTAAAGCAAACTCTAAGTGACATCTCTCCGAATATTTTAAACGTTCGAGAGCCCAGACGTACATTCTGCACAGGACTTACATACGTATAATAAAAGAACTACAAACTCAAAATATTTTCACCAATGACGTTGAATTACTTTTCTTTGAAAAAAAAATAAAAAAATTGAGAGCTATCTGAAATGATGAAGACGAAAATTTGTATACCTTAAATTTCGATTCGATGTCACCCGACTAGCAAATCTGTGAGTTGATTTCTTTTCTGAGTACCCACACGCTTGCCATTAAAATTCCCTGAAGGCGCGTGAAATAATTTGTCTTCTAAAAGTCGTAGTGGGAGTCGTTTTAGGGGCAAAAGTCTCTTCAAATGGCAAGGGTCGAAGCGTCTGAAAGAACATGGCGCTTCAACTTTTCTTTGTCGAGTGCCGTAGAGCAAAAAAACAAGTATCGTGAAAAAAAGTTTTCGTTCGGAAATAATTAGTGCGCCGAGTGAGTCGCGTGCCAGTCAGAAGATCGTGGCCGACACTGTGACGCCTATTCTTCAATTGCTCTCCGCCAGGACGGGTGACGCCCAACGCCGGCTTCTCGGTCTTATAATCCGCTTCCTTTTCTGGCCTGCTTTCTGGCGCTCCCCTTCCTTCTTAGGAAGGCTTTCAACCAATTTTTGGGAATTACTCCCTCAAGTAGACTATTTACGCGCTGCCTGAAAGAAGCTAAGCGTGTGCCATGCGACCATTCGAAGAAAAAGTTTCATTACTTAATTGAAGCTTCGTTTATTAGATAGAAAACTTTTTATAAACACTATGCGAGAAGTTCGATTTCTCGTGCAAGGCTGGCGTATGAGAATACTCTATTCAAAAGAGTGCCAAAACATCACTAATCCTAGTTTAAAAAAAAAATAGTATGTGCAATAAGTACTTGCTTCTCGCACTAGTTGCACAATATACTATATATATGATTTTTTGCTTTAACTGAAACCCAATACTACGCAATAAAAGTAAAAAATCGTTATCGACACAAATGAAAATTGATAATATTTATTTAAAAGACTATTGTTCTGTTTTCATTCTATTGTTCTTTGGAGTTCGAAATTTATCGATAATACAGAAACTAGCATCATTCAAAACAATATTTCATTTTGCAATTTATCTAAAACCAAAAGTTTGTTCCAGTCATTTCAATATTAAAAATGACCAACAACAATTGAATACTTTATAACAAGTATATCGATTTATTACATATTTTAGTTATTTTTTGTATTCTATAATTATAAAAATTATTAAGGTGCGCTTCCTTCAAGATCCAAGTTCATTCCATATATATTCCAAATCTGACACATATATAAAATTTCAGAGTAATTAATCGTTTGGTTCCTGAGTATTTGTTACGAGATTCAAAGTAGACTTGCAATGTTGTATAAGGTAAAATGGGTAGTACTTGGACAAAATGAAAAATTCGACCTATACTTGGACAACGGTAATGAATCGTTTTATTGATAGATATCATAAGATA
>JAPYZP010005053.1:0-10197 GCA_030522985.1 Torymus sinensis
CTTCAATATACGTATTTTTGTGTTAATAGTTGGAGTTTGATTATTTTAACCCTTACACCATCTCCTTTCCTTTCACGCGATAGCATTCATTAGAAACAGGTCGACCATTAGACAATAAGATAGTGTTACCTTTTAAAAAATGGATTCGGTTACACTGTAAAAAGGTAAAGGAAGTAAAAAGAAAAAACATAAAATTTGAGGCTGAAATAATTGTTTCCAGAAAGAGCATTTAGAAAATAATGAATATCGACTTTCAATCGATTGTTTTACAAGTTCAGAAGCTAAAAAAGTATGAATAATATCTTTTTTAAATAGATATTTTTTATTGCAGTAAAGAATCCAACAAGCCCTCTATATCAGTTTTGTCAAACACCTAAAATATACCATCCCTCATTATTTTCACATCAATTGGATTCCTTCTCCCTTTCCCTCGTAAAACTACAATTCATCCAAAACTAATTCAGCTGACTCTTCACTGGCCCATTCATGCTTCTAAACAAACCATCCACTCTTGCAAAAAATCGAGCCCTCACCTTAACACACGTTTCCGTTGTTTTATAGGCGCGACTATAGAGTAAGTACACGCATATAGGTCGCTTCCACTCTCGGGCCCGAAGCGTTATAATATATTGGATCTGCTTACCGGCGCTCGCTGCAGCGACGACCTTATCGCTTTTTCGCACCGCGCGCGCATTTTTCTGCCGCGCCGTGTAGCGCGAAAAAGCGCGCCGCTCGGAACAATGTCGTTAACGGCTTTTGCAGCGGTGATACTTTTACATTGCAAGGGGTTTTCGGGCCGGCTTGATTTCACGTTGTTTAGCAAGCGTTTGCAGACATTTTTCGGGTGATATTAGTAGCTTTATTGTAGGAAAATGTACCGAAAACTAATTTGGCAGAAAATTATCTAGTTTTCTCGAGGCCATTCCTGTACCAACGAAATACTGCGGTTATAGAAGTTTATGCGATTTGAAAAATACTCCATTCGTTAGTAATTTCCTACCGATATTTCTAGTAAAAACTGTATGATATTTTTTCTTCGCCGTGTGGTACCTTTCAAACCCATACAGAAAAATCCAAAGTATTCAAGCATTTATCACTTCCGCATTACAACGACCGCGAAAAAAGTCAGCAAAAAATCGTTACATCACCGGGGGCGAGCACTTCCTAAAAGGCCTCAAACTCTTGCGCAAACTATACGTATATGTATGTGAGGAAAAAAAAATTCGGGACAACAGAGCAGCGAAGAAACGCGGAAAAATTCTTCATAAATAGCGCGCGTCGCGCCCGCGAGACCGCATCGCGCGAATTATTTTTCGTGCGCGCGCTTTCACTCCCGCGTGCCATCGGCCATTACAAGACTCGCGCTATTAAACGCAAACTTTTTCCCCGACTCGTCGTCGTCGTCTTCGTCGTCGTCGTCGCGGTAAAAGGTCGCCTAATTGCGGACGCGAAATTACCGTTCAAGACCGGGGCGATCGGCATGGCTCGTGCACAGCGTACATTTCGCGGTCCCCGTCCGACTGACTTTTACTAATTGCGCCAACGTGCGCGCAGCGCGCAGCCTTCCGTGAGGAAGAAAGGGGGTGTGGGATGGGCGAGGAGAGAGAGAAAGAGACAAGCGGAGAGAAAGCTTCGCGAGTCTTGACGGTTATATGGGTCTGTCTATCTATGCCGCCTTGGCTGTCTTTTCTTTGCTGGAAGAGTTACCTGGAAATGAGTGAGATGGGAAGGATAATGGCACGAAGCAGATAAAATTGGCGCTACTCTGTTCTTGGGTGAAGAATTCAGAACGATATTTCTAATTTAGGTGTCTAAAGATAGTTTCAATTTTTATTGGAATTTCTGTGCAAATTTTAAGTATAAGAAACGCACTGTCCAGTAAAGATTACAGTTTTGCAATAACAATTGCCGTAGTGACTTGTAACGTGATTAAATACAAAGAAATTATCATGTTCTTTACGAAATTGGAAAAATTGGCTAGACTATTTTGTGAAATTTTTCTTAAAATATGATAGTATAATAACCAACGCGAAATTTCTATATTTAGAAACAATATTTTCAATCTTTTTTTTTTATTATAAATTTTTTATAAAGTTTTGACTATTTTTTCACGGATTGAAACTGTACCAAGAAATACCATACGTAGATTGAAAAACTTCACATTGAAGTTTTTCAAAATAAAACATTTGCGAATTCCTGACACGATAGTCTTATTTTCTGTGACGTTTACAAGTCCTGACTTTTTCGCTCGAAATTTTGACATTTCTATAAAATACTGCCAAATCGAGAGGAATAGCCAGTATAAAAATATCAGAATACGTTTCATTTTAAACTCTACGAAAATCGAACGACGTTTTAAATTGTTACCTTGATACGCTCTTTATAAACTAATTTAAAATGTCTCAACCTCGTACATGACATTTTTAAATCGGTTTAACAAATCGAGCATTATTTCAGAAAACTCAAAAACCATTGAGAAGTAAAATAATGGCACGTTGCTACCCTACGGGGAGTTCCGGATTCGACAGCGAGGCGTACGGCCGATTAGACTTTTTCCCTTTTGCACGCGATCGTACTTTTTCCTACCTTGTCTCTGCGTATATATATTGGCTGCTTTCTTTTGTTACGGCCTTTCGAATATTTCAGCCGTTCGTTCTTTTGACGCCACACGCCGCCAGCGTGTCGTTGCACCCGCACTGTCATTTCGTTGCGCTAAGAAGAAATGTTGTATGTCCTTTATTAGATCCTTTTTGTGTCGTTGGTCTCTCTTTTGTAAATGTCTATGCTGTTGCGATATTTTGGCGAAGAAAGGGTATATTTTTTAATTAAAAACTTGACGCGAGAAAAAAGATAGGCTCTTGTACAATAAGATCGTTATATTTTACGTTTTTGTTTGGAATCAAATTAAGCAACTTTTAGAACATGTCTATACGGATTTTCATATGAATATTTAGGGTTTTTTATGGATGTACGTGTACATTCAAATCTCGCAATCTATGATTTCGGTTTCACCGAGATTGGGCTTATACTTTTTGTTTTTGCTCATATGTAATTGGAAATCTTCTTTTTTTTTAGTCAAAGTTCGGATAACAAATAATATAAATGATTCGTGTTACTGATATAATAACTTAAATAGAATAAATACATAAAAATTAGCCAATACATAAAGTCACGACATGACATCAAGTGATTTCTGCCTTCTCCTTATAACAGGCAGTCATAAACTCGCAAGACACTGATGAGATTTTTTTTATCAGTGCGAGCAAAAAATGTATCAAGCTAACACAGAAGTTTACTCCGAAGTGACATGAAGTTAACTCATGAAAAAGCAATAGTTCATACATAGGCTGATGAGCTTTTCGCTAGAGATTTCTCTCTGTACAGTCAAAATAGCTAAACTTTTAGTCCGCCGGGATTTGACAAGCTTTAGTCCTCTTAAAAAGTTCTCAAAGGTTGTGTCTATATCTTGTACATAAAAATACAAAGTCCCCATCACACCTAGCCATCATTATATTTACACTTTCCGGCGGGTAACAGTAGGAAAAAATTCAAAGGTCAGAGTTTCACTTAAGTTTGTTTCTACAAGTTTTCAATGTCACAAGTATGCGATCTGTATAACTCTCCCTATATCCAAGATCAGGTGCATAGAGAGACAGTAGTGTGTCTACATTTATTTGTTTTCTTTCTTATTATCTATTTATGTACACTTCTTGTGAATGTTTGAGTATTTAGATAGTTTGGCCTTTCCAGCGGTCAAAAGGTCAGAATAAATTATCGGAAACATCAAAGTCGGTCGCCATGCATAAAAGACTGGTACTGTCAATCAAGATTTTATACATATTATTTATTTGTCAATAAATCTTACGGTTAACCGACATACATACAAAACTAGAACATAAGATTTAATTGGTACATACCTTTAATATATTCAATAAATATTACAGTCATCGTCATACATAAAGGACTCGTTAATACTTATAATAAATGCACATAAAAAGCGTACTTAAAGCGGCTAGGACTTTGAAATCTCTTTATATAGTCAAGAAAATCAAATAGCAGTGCAACAGTAATAAATAAGTTTCCTGTCAAACCCAGATCTGTCATCCATCAGTTTGAGCAAAAGTGTAGTAATGATATGATGGCATAGAAAACTCTTTTGAAATAAAGGAGTTTATTATCCAGTAACCACTCAAAGAGCTGGTGTTTTTAGAGGACAACTATTTTCCCTTTAAAAATGTATGAGATTTATCAGGATTTATTTTGGTCAAAACCCCTATAAGTAAAAAACTAGTAGGGTACATATCAGATCTGAAGATAGAAGTAAGTGAAGTAAGTAGGCCCATGTTCGACTACTTTGAGGGCTAATTTTCTGATAATTTCAAGTAAGAATATGAAGTCTGTTGATGTTGTAAGAAGGTTCCCGTTGAAATACCTTATAGCCATGTATTAGACATTAAGTTTTACCAGAATTGTAATCGTATTTTCGATTATAAAGTATTTAAATTGTTATCATTGACATTGATTTGTGCCTTGGTGTCCTAATAATAAACATCGACAACCAAAAACTAAACTAATCTTTATACTTATTTAAACGACCTCATCTCAGTTTGTATTTATAAATTTTTAATTTAAGTTAATATTGCTGAACTAGTCTGCTGCTAGTAAGGAAATTGAAATTTATTCAGTGCAGGGAAATTACGTTGTATAAACGAGCGAGAAATTAAGTTTATCTTGGCTACTACAATTTTAATATATATATACGTATAATAGATATAACAATCAATAAATAATTCTTCTCCACTATTGAAATGACTGTTTAAGTATTGATCCGTTATATTTGTACAGCTACACTCCATTTCTATATCTAAATCTAAAGATGTTAAAAAATAACCCTCATTTATTCAGCCAGCAATTGCCACTTGGTAAAACCCCCATCAACTATATAATACACATGAAACCAGTGCATCACCCAAATAATTTCCTGAAATCCCATTATCCACGCCCAGCTTCATCCACTCCACCTTTACCAGATTTCCCGGCACTCTTTGTTTTCATTTACAAGCGATTTGGGAATATTAGACACAGAGGCGCACGCGTGCCACGCGTTTTACAGCTCCTCCTATAATATACCGCCGCGTGAGGGAAGACAGTAAGCGCTGGCGCGCAAGGAAATGCGGATTTACCGGTCGGAGGGCGGCGAGTGGGCGACACGAGAGACTGGGAAGCCATAAAAGTGATTTTATCGTCTAGTCACCCCCTAAGCGTCAGCCGATACTTCGACCGACGTCGAATCACACACACATACACAGAGAGACGCATAGCAGTCGCCTATCGAATTTCCCTGTCGAAAGTTCGGTATAGAGGGTCGCGAAATCAAATTTAAGCCCAGTAGGGACTGCTGCTGCTGCTGCTGCCCGCCTTGAAGATTTTTCCGGGAAGTGAGGGTCTACTAATCGACTTACGAGATATTGTTTTTTGCAGGATTACTCGCGCGCGATGAATAAAGTAGGCTATTGGGTAACGCGAGCCGCCGCCGCCGCCGTCGGCTGAGTTATTGAAATTCCCGCGACGCGCGCGCGCAAGAGAGAGGAACGGCGCTGGGTGCGCGTAATTGGCGAGCGGGTGGGGTGGCATCGGACGAGGAAAATGTTTGAGTAATGCCGGGTATTAGGTTGACGATTAATTTGACTGCTGGGGGGGATGCGAGGGGGGAGAGGGGAGAATGCGTTGATGATGAAGATGGACAACCGACGCGATTAAGTTGGTTTTCGTACATGCTTAGGTCTTCTTGTATCTAATTTGAGACGCTTTATCTTATTATATTACCGGATGCTACGTCGGCTATGTAATTCATAGCGGAATGAGGTAGTGGAAGAAGGCTCGTATTTCTTTTCGTATGCGAATATTCAAGCAAGCTATTTTCATCAAGTCTAATAAAAATCATTTTTTTAAATGAATTTTTGTATTATATCTCTTTAACTTGTTGAAAAAAAAGTTCAAGGGGAGAAGTTATCGAATTATTAGTTCAACTATTTAAACATACCTATGGCTAAAAATATTTTTCAGAATGCACTTTTGAAAGTTTTTGAAAAACTGTTAGAGTCTGAGAATAATGTAACGAGAACTTGAAAATGCATTTTGAAAAGGCCTATGATGTAGTTTTTTTTCCACGAAATATTATCAGAGATATATAATAGAATTTATTAAATTTTCAACTGTTGTAATTATTGATTTGATTATAACGTTAATACCTGTATTTTCATCAACCAAATGTTTGTCACAAAAAAGCCTAATCCAGACACCACACAACCCACAATTTGTTCCGAATTCTCTGTGATTTCAGAAATTAACTTCGATCCCCAACAATTTACCTTCATCACCCAACGCGACGGTTCTCCGAAACTCTTCTGAAAACAAAGCATCTCTTACGGTAAATGAAAAGACCGTCGCTGCCGCTGCCGCTCGCGCACTGCCTGGTAATTAAGTTCTTTCGGGGCTGGGCGGAAGAAGCGCGAGCGCGCGGGCCCCTTGAAATATTTTACTATAATTCTCGCGGTTGTAACGCGGAACCGCCGCCGCCGCCGCGCGAAATTTACAACGCGGAAAGTTACTTCCACTACAATCCTTGTAAAACTCGCGACTTTACGAGCCGAGCCCACGAGACCTACATTCTCGGGGCGAGAGAGAAGAGTGAGAGGGGAAGGGAGGATGGACGGCTCGTGGAGGAGAGAGACGGTAGAAAGAACGTTAAAAGAGGAGAGGAGGGGAAGAGGTGAAATTTGATTGGGGAAATTATTTTTAAGTTATAGGTACTGATTTAGTGTCGTGTCATAGGTATGCTATATATGTTTCATGAAAGACGTGTGTCGAATTGTGTCGAAATCGATACTCTCATGGTATTATTAGAAAAATACGAGCCGTTATTGCTACCGTAAGTCGTACTGGTGAGAATTCGACTGAACAATTGCCATTATCGTGTATATTATAAGAGACGAAGAAACAAAAAAGGAAAAACATTGGGCAGTAGCTAACATGCAATTATTGATCAGTAAAATTGCGACACTTACATATAAATTCTATGGATTTATCAAAGTGTGTAATCATTTTATAATAACTTCAGCACATACCAACAAATTTATCGTGAAATCTGAAATATGATCCGTCATTAGAACTGAATTTTCTTATAAAAATTATCAAAGTTACAATAACAATTCTAATTTTTTCATAAAAGTTACTATAGGTATAATAAAGATTATTGCTTTAATGTAAATATATATGTCGATACATTAAAATTCAAAAAATTAAACTTACTATGTAAATAAAAATTTCAAAAAGCGAAATTAACCGTTACAAGATGGAAAACATGAAATTTATTATAGAACACGAAACTGTTCAATCCGTTGAAATCAAATTAAAAGTTATAAAAGAAGAAAACGGGAGAAAGTTTGAAGAGCACCGTCGCAGTAATAATAATAGGTCGTAGAAAACGAATCTCGTTTCTCCATGAAAAGTACACAATCGATACTGAAGTTTTTTTTATGGAATTCTCCCGATATATAACGTTCCGCGCAGCAAACTGAGAAACCAGTGCGGCTATTAAACGCAAGAAAGTTTGTTACTTGTCTATGGACCGTCTGTACTGCGAAAAATGTTAACTACTTGCGGAATCTCTAAACTATTTGATACTCGTTTTTGCTCTGTTAAGTAAGGGAGAAAGCCGTACTTTCTTTTTATTTTACTTCGTAAAGTATTTACCTGTCCGTGAGTAAGGAATAAAATTTATCGAAATTTTAAAATAGGGTCTTAACTTCATAATAATGCTTCTTTTATTTTAGTTAAATTTTTTCTTACACAAATGATACCTTAAAAGATTCCGATAGAATAATTCTTGAATGAAGTTACTTCTTAGTTAAAACCTCTCTAAAGTCGAATTCCTATCAACAAACTTATACAGTGATAAAAAAAAATTAATAACGCGAGACAATTGAATGATTTATTAAATCCATGATCTAACGAAATTCACCTGTCACCTGTTTCCCACACATTTTCGTGTCGCACGGCTCAATTTGTTAAATTAAAAAGCGTTTCCCGTTTGGCAAAATCAATTTTCCCCATGGCATGTTTATTTTCGATATTTATTTAAAAAATCACCGGGACAAAACCGCGCGATTGAAAAAAAACACATTCCAGAGACAAACTAGACGAGCATCCGAAACATTTGAAAAGAAATTAAATCGTCACCAGCAGCGGCGGCGAAAAACTCTGGAACAAACTCGGCTTGCAAGTTGGACAAACATCATTTAATCACGGCCTCATTGTATCGCCGCGCAGAGGCAGGCGAGTGTGGCGCATTTTTAGGTGCGCCGCCGTCGCCGCAGCGTCACATCGTTTTTAATTACCGAGGGCAAACCGACGGCGACGGCTAAGTGACTTCGCGCCAGTGTATACTGCCGCTGCCGCCGCCGCCGCCACGCGCGCGTGTCACATCTGCCTGACTCCTGTCCTCTACAAATACACGCGCCGCGCATATTACCCTCGCGCTCGCCTGCCGCGGACGAAGCTCTGTAAATTGTTTCCCCAGTATATTAAATGTGCGGCAGGGATAACCACTCGAGCTTTCTTCTTCTTCTTCTTCTTCTTCTTCTTCTTCGCGTCACTGAGATAGAAGCGGAGTGTGTACTGTTGACGCAAGTTTTGTGCATTCGTGACAGGAGTCTTAAAAAGTCGTTACATAATACTTGACTCTTTTCTACGCGAACGTGCACTTTCATTGTACTTTTTTCGTTCGCTGAATTGCATTCTTGAAATTTTATTTAGCTATCATAGTGATTTTGCGAAATCGAAATTGTAGTCGTTTAGGTAAGTTTATCATTTATAAGTGGTAAGTTTTGCTAAGTGTTATGTAAAATATTTTTTAAACGTTTTAGTCATCTCTCGTTGATAATTGATCTATTGATGATAATTTTTCATGCAGAGTTAATTATATTATCTAATTGGAAATCACAAAGAAAAGTATGATAATACGTTGACATTGAGTACTTTAAATGTAGAAACATAGAAGACCATTTACCACTTGTTCCAGAACAGAGTTACAATAGCCGACAGAGCCAAACAATTTCCGAACATCAAACAATACACTTACAATACAAACACCCGTGACATGCCCTCGCTACAAAAATGAAAAGTCAACTAACTCATGTAATTAATAGCTGAGTCGCTCTCTTGACAACGAGTTTAATTTCTTTCCTATACCTGAAAAATCTATGTCATTCGAATACATTCAAATAATCTAAATCTTATTTTGTTTCATTTCGTATGTATCTCAAGAGATCAATTTTATACTATCTCTATCTGAACGACCACTATTATTTGAAGCAGAATTGAGGCATCAAAATAATTATGAAAATGGTTCGTAATACATATGTAAAACGGGATCTATTTTTTATACCATTATTTTTTATTTAAGTTTTGTTTCCAAAGCTCTTTTCTCAGCCTATTTCTCTGTACATGAAAACCTAATAGTCTATTCGGACCAAATTTTCAGCAATTGCCGCACATATGAAGTCAGAACCGCTCCTATTAAAAGCATTTACCGCGAAAATCTTCCAAATCCGCACGCGTTATTTCGTTATATTTGCAAAAAGAAATTTCGCTAAATTAGAGAGAGTCGAGCGACACTCTAGCGCGCCCCCGCTATTCGTTCGGGGTTGAATTAGATAACAGAATTCGCGTGTGCCGCGCGAAAGAAAACAAAACGAGAGACAGAGAATGAAAACGAGGTTTTCCCGTAACTGACATTTCATTAGAGGCGTTTACGCTTTTACGCGGATAAATGGCCCGTTCTCTATCTTTTATATTTTTCGCATCGATCACTGTTTTTGTCGCGTCGAATATAAACGAGGAGCGGGTGAAAAATTCGCTCGCCCGAAAGCTCTCGAAAATATACCGTTTCGAAGTTAAACGATCCAGAATGTTTCTGCGCGCGTGCTACATTAGTCGGCTACTCGATATTATGTAATTATCGAAAGTGAAATGTATTATAGGGGAGGAAATGATGCACTTGTTGATTTATATTGAGGTTTAATATAGCGAGTTATCACTATTTTACATTTAGGGAGTATGTAGATAAAAAGGAATTACAGCGTAACAATATAATATGGCAATGATTTTTATGATTTTAGTTTTATATAATATATA
>JAPYZP010005056.1:0-13266 GCA_030522985.1 Torymus sinensis
CCCCCGCAGCTCAGCGGGCTCGAGCTTCTTGTTGTGTTTGCCTTTCATAATTGCGCGCCTAATTAGCTGTCGGATAATTAAAACAACATAATTAATTATCCCGAGAGAGAGGAGAGGAGAGGGAGGAAACTCGAGGGGGCGAGTCGAGGGGGAGGCGTTTGCTTGCTTGCGTGCGCGTGTGTGTTGTACGCGACGTCGGTGGCGTTCGAGGGATGGAAATTGAAAGGGTGCGTTTAGTAGGTTCGTCTGACAAGTTGCCGCGTGTATACATATATACACCATATATGACAATCGCGAGCGCGCTCTGTGTTTTACGGTAATGAGGTACTTGTCGCGAGGGGGGTAGTAGTAGTAGTAGTAGTACCCTATTTATATCCATAGGCCGGACTCTTTTTTGCCGGGTGTATGATACAATAGGGGCGAGTACAGTAGTATCCGGGACGCGATTATTTTCTCTGGAAATGCCGCCGCGCAAGTCTCTCGTGCGTACTTATATATAGGGAACAAAGACGCGCGCGCGCGCAGTTTATTTCGTTAGCCGGAATTAGCCCACTCGAGAGAGTGCACGCAGCGCGCGGCAGCAGAAGGGTGAGAGAGAGGGAGGAACAATGGCCCGCGTCGCAAAACTCTTCTTAGCGCTAATAAGCACTTATTTTCGCGCGTGCTATAGCTGTTTACTGCTGCGTGGTGGCGAAATGTTTTTCGCGGATTTCAGCACACACAACGCGCGGTGTGTTGAGCGTCTGTGGATGTGTTATAACGAGGAGGATATGCTATATAGATTAGATAATATATATATTTCGTGGAAATAATGCAGAAGCGTAATTGGTAATTAAGGTACTACATCGAGATCGCCGCCGGCGGCGCGCAAGCTGCAATCGATCAAGATATTCTCGAAATTCAAAAGTTTTGTAAACATCCGACGAGCTCGTATAGTTCTTTTGTTTGTATTATTTGTGTCCAATTTAAAGAGTTACACGCGGTCGCTTGTGTAACATTACATTTCACGCGATCTGGTGATTAGCGTAAAGCCTTATATACATTCGTACAATGACACGAAAGAATTGAAGAAGTCGGGAACGAGAATGCATAAACCAACATATCGTATATAATAACATTATACATGTAATTCCGCATACAATCAAGCGCGCCAGCCGGCTAATAACGCCGCGCCTCGTGCAGCTAACGCCCGCGTATATATATATGTGTACACGCGTGTGCGCTAGAGCGCGAATTAAATAAATAATTAGAGATGATAATTAGATTAAAGCCCGTGGAGCTTTAGAAGGAATTCAGAAACAAGAGGATCCCAGAGTCCCGAGCTCGCGCTAGTTTT
Source organism: Torymus sinensis (assembly GCA_030522985.1). Lineage (NCBI taxonomy): Eukaryota > Metazoa > Arthropoda > Insecta > Hymenoptera > Torymidae > Torymus > Torymus sinensis. The sequence goes on from JAPYZP010005056.1 coordinate 1,337, forward strand.
ATTATAACGAAGATTTCGAAAGGGAGAGGAGAGAGTGGAGCCCCTGGAAGAGCGACAGAAAGAGGAGAGAATGAAAGAGAGGGAGAGGGAAAAAGTCCGTGTATTACCTTCCGGGCATTTTGGTCTATTTTCTAATTATTCCGCGTGGGTGCTTCTAATTAGCGTGGCTATTACACGAGCACACACGTATGCGCCAAAATACACACGCGCAAACGGACGTTAACTATTTCCCTCCGCTCTCTCTCTCTCTCCCTTTCCCCTCTCGTTCCTACTTCTCTCTCTCTCGCTCGCGCTGCACTCTCGTATCAGGAGCAGCTCGCGCGCTTAGCAAATATAAGCAGGCCAGCGTGTATATATACTATATATACATATACGTGCTGTGTATGTGTGCGTCCGCAGCCCGCGTGTTTGGCGTCTATCCCAGCGGCGTTCCACGCGATAAGTATATAACAATAACCACGAGCAGCAGCAGTACAGCGAGCACAGCGCACATAATCCATTCGTGCGTTGGTTGCGCAACTGACGAATGGACCCGGATGTGCCTGACGGCTAATCACGATAGATCAGCGACACCCGCGCGCGCGTTTTCGTTTTCCTTTTCGCAAGTGGAGTGGACACGTATACGTATGTGTGTATACGTAAAGTGAAAGCAGCGGTGGTATGCAGATCGATCGGAAAAGATCGCGGAGCTGGCTCTGTTTGTTTGTTTCTTTCTTCGGAAAGGAGGGATTTTACGGCGAAGGCGGTACGCGCCGTGGATTAAATGTATAACGCGCGGTGGTCTAATGACGGGACGGCGGCGGCGGCCGACGGCGGTGGCAACGGCCGCGAGCCTGCCAAAAACTTGATTTATGGCTTCCTCGTATCTGTGTGAATTATTGTAGGAGCGGGGCCCGGCGTTATTAACGCGGGGGAATTCGGAGGATGAATGTATAGTATCTATATATGTATATAACGTATAATGCGAGTCGCGATATGAGGGTGAATCTAGCTCTCTGGGTGGTTGCACGTGTATGTGTGTGTCTGTGTGCTAGTGATAGTTAATGAAAGTGGTTTATGTTTTTCACTTGAACGTTGCTTAACATATAATCCTTGGTAACTTTTTTGTTCGGGGACTGTATTATACTCGTATATTCCGAAAATGCCAGCTCGAACAATGTTCTCAGGTTTTTGGGTGTATTTTTGTTTTTACGTCACTCTAATTAGCCGCAGAGACTCTTAAAAAATTTTAATTTTTTAACAGATCTCTTGGTATTACGAAAATAGTGCCGTGTGTGCGTTCATATAATATGCGGACATGTTTTTAGGTCACTTAAATTTTAATACTAAATTTTCATTATAAAAATTCTCTATTCTGCCGCATATAGGTGAGATTCTACTGCGCGAATGTTTAGTTAATTAAGAACTATTTTTACGTACATAGCTCTTAATCAAAAACCAAATCCAAACCACGTTAGCTCCGGCTAAACGATATATAAATCTAATTCAATTATATGGGCTATTTTTTAATTCCCTCCACTCGCCGACCCCTTCGCTTTATTCTTTAATATTCGAAATGGACGGTAGAGCGAAAACTTAACACTACGGCACAATAACGTGCTCTAAACCACATCCCGATATCCGCAATAAAAGTACCTGAAATTCCAGCTGCTATTTCAGAGAAGCATCAGAAAAGAGGCGAAGTAGACGCGAAGACGAAGAAGTTACCGCCTGGATATATACAGGAGCTCGCGTCAAAGAAAGTTTCGCCCGCCTACTCTAGGCTCGATAACCCAAAGTGCCGAGCAATTCAAATGCACGATATCGAATTCGTCACTCCTCGACGCGGGGCGCGATCCAATTCTCTTTCCTCGTGGCGGCGGCGGCGGTGGCGGGAGGAGCACTTTCATTTTCTTCGGATTCACAGCGTCGCGCGCGCGCGCCAGGAGAAAAGAGAGTGAGATAGAGGTGGCAGCGGCAGCCTCGCGGGAGAGGGCAATTATTATTTTGAGTGGTTGGCGACGGGGCCGCTAGTGATATTTTATTTAAGACACAATCGCCTAATAGCTCTCTCGCTCTCTGGGCCGCGCCGCTGGTATATATAGCTAGTATATAGTAGCTCTTAGAGGAAGGGAGAGAGAGAGAAGGAGAAGGATGAAGAGTGAAAACGAGAATCGCACGGGTGGGTGGAAAGTGCCAGGCGCTCTCTCTCTCTCTCTCCGCGCGGCGAGAAAGAAGGAAAAGTAAGAGGTGAACTTGAGGGGTGTAGAATCGGGGGAAAGGGGCGCGCGCGCGCGCGGGCTTTACATTAGTAAATTACCCACGCGAACGATCCGACGGAAAGAGGGAGGAGAGCGCAGAGAGAAAGCTCTTTCGCCAAGAGCCCGTGCGCGGCACGTGTATCGCACTGTACGCCCCCGCCGCGCGCGCTCCTTTCGAATCCCGCGCTATGCACTGTGCGCACCACCCGCGCTAGAGAGGCGCCTCATTCAAATATCTCTCTCTGCCTCTCTCTCGGCCGCTTTCAGTCGTGCCAATAACGCCGTTAGAAAAAAAAGGAAATAGGAAGGAGAGAAACGCGCGTTGCATCCGTGTACACACACACACGCATATTTTTCTTCTACCCCCCCGAATGCATCGAGTGTGGGGGTGTGTTTTTTAGCCGACTTTTTTTATTAATAAAACGTGCGATGCAATTCCGGGCAGAGTCGGGCTTTCAAGACTGGCTGAAAAATATTTACACGATAGAATTTCTTTTTTTTTCGCAAAGAGAGATGTAGAGGTGAAAAAGATGGGAGTGAATCATTTAGCGCACTTCGCGCGCGTTATACGGCTCTATAATATAATTTGAAGAATCTAGGAAAAAAGATCGCCTGCACGCCTCCTTTTTCAGCTGCGAATCTGGGATTTTTATACTGACTAAAATGATTCCTGGGAAGCAACCAATTACTGGCGCATAAACCAGCGCAAAGTCGGTCATCTCTTGTGCAGTCCTCCAGCGCGGACAGGAACAACAAGTTCTACCGTTTTTCGACTACAGGCAAACATATAGCACAACCGCTATATACCCACCGAGAGCCGCACGATGCTTCATTTTCCGCGCGCTATTCACTCCCATAAACCCACGGCGGGGCGGGATTGAATCACAAATTAGTTCAACGTCGTTTGCCCCCCCTGCGCGCTGGCCCGCGATACGTTAGAAATCGCCGGGTAAATCCCCGAAAATTGAACAAACAGACTATGGCACAGTCCGCCGCCGCCGCCGTGTGCCGCGCAGCGCGCGCGGACTGTTTCTAATTAGACGTCAGAGCCCGTAATTAAGACGGGCTTTACTTCCACTGGTGCAGCCACGCGAGCGCTCTTTCTCGCCGTTTGAATTTGAATTTCGTTCTGTGTGTGGGTGTGGGTGGTTGGGGAGGTGAAAAAAAGGAGGGAAGAAGAAAACCCTCTCTCTTCCGCTCTGGTAAAGAGCGTAATTAATTCGCTCTCTTGCGAGTGAGCGGTAGGAGAGAGCGGGTTGTTTATTATTTTACGTCGTTACGCGGGCGAATGAGGAAAAAAGTTATTGGCGCAGGGATTTATTCGCGATTTTTTCGTAGGGGTGGGGGTGGGAGGAAGAGGGAGAGGTTAATTAGCCGAATTTAGGGGGCGGGAGAGGTGAGAGAGAATTCGGGTGAGTTGGCTTTATGAGGCGGGTTGATGAATTTCTGGTGAGGGTGGATGAAGTTTCGGTGTTTGAAGAAAAAAAAATTCCTTGTAATTCGAGCAAGTTCGGTGAGAGTTTGGGATTTTTCGAGCGCTACATATACTTATCGAAAAAATTTACAAACTTATTTGTAGAACGTACGATTTTATTATCAAATCGTTATTCTCTCAATCGTTCTATAATATATTTTTAATCATCTGTGCGAAAATTTCTCGCTATCCCATGAATTTCAAAAGGGCTGAAAATTCACAAGAACCTCGTGAGACACATTAGCATAACAAGCAACTTCTCCACTATTACCGTCTTTTTCCCCCCATCCTTCCTGCCTCCCTCCGCTCTACAAAAACGCCGAAATTCCACGTAATATGCCCTCTCACCCCCACTTCCACCCCTTTACATAAATCATACATCTTCTGCCAGTGCTCTTCTCAATCTTCGAAACGCGCTTCGCGTTCATTTTATTCTCATCCGCCGCTACCACCATGCCGCTACTATAGTCGAGACAGGAAAAAAAAGGCGCAGAGAGTGGCAAGCGAAACGGAGTTAGCTACTCGCGAGAGCCTCGACCGCTAGCGCGATATAACGCATTTCCCATGTCCCGATGGGGGCCGCCGCCGCCGCCGCGTGCTCAACTTACGGTCTTGCGGAGGGGTGGGGGAGGAGGGGAGAGAGAGAGTGCGCGCCGCCCGGGGGATGAGGACTGCGGCGGTTCTTGGTTAGCAATTAGGGGGTGACACGGGGGCCCACTTACCGGATCTCTCCAAGCGGTGCTCAACTCGCTCGATCCCGTTACATATATAGCGCCAGCAGCTCCGAGCGGCTTTTAGCGAGCGCGGGGGCGATTACAAAAAGATTCTCTATGATAATGATTATGACGGTAGCGATGATTGCAGTGGATAATTCGTGTTATAGGAAAAGAAAAGTTTGCTTTAGCGGCAGGTTTAAATTTTAAAGGCTATACCGATCGAGATGGAACACTGTACTATACACCCGGGGAAAAAAAGCCGACGTTCGATGTTCGACGCGGGGACTACACTACTGTCGACGAATCGACTCCTCTCTCTCTTTCTCTCTCGTGCACCCTCCTCGCGCTGAAAGTTCTCCCACTCTCCGGTATATATACGATTCCCATCCCCGGCCTTATAGAATATGGAAATGTCTCTCGCTCCCGCTCTCGCGAGCTAAAGTTCCGCATGAGATCCTCTGCCAGCCCAAGACGTAATGGCCAAGTTTTGGACGCGCGCGCGGTCGCCTCTAAGTGCCCCCCTCCCCACACTCTCCCTGCACTCTCCTGTGTGGGTGGCTGTATATATATGGTGTGTATATATATATGTATATACATACATACTCCTCGTTCTCTTTCGCGTGCGGTGCATCAGCGCGATCTTTCTCTCTCTCTCTCGCTCTACTCGGCGCTTAGCGAAAGGCGCGCGCGTTTTAGCCAGTCGCAACAATGAGCTGTATATTCGGAAAGTTCGGATTGACTCGGATATTGGGGGAAGGAAAGTGTGCCAATTTTTTGTCGATGTGGTGCTGGAGAGTGGCTTTTATCAGATTTGAAGATGTTATTTTCGTTTATGCAAATGATTTATACTTTAGGTTATAATATGTAAGAGTATGCATAATGAGCATTTGATATCGTTTATAATTAAATATACGCGCGTGTAGTTAATTTATATTTACAGCTACAATAAGTCACTGAACGCTATAATTGCAATGTCATATTTACTTACGCGAATAAAAAGAGCCAGCGCGCGGGCCGCTACTATACCTCCTTATTCGCCGTATCATTTATTAACGTTATCTCACTATACCGCAAAACCTTCATCACAACTTATTCGTCATTAATTATTATTCCACAAATACACGCGCGTGCATATATACACGCACACACATAGCCCGCGGTAAACACCGTTAAACCGCCTCGCTGATGACCAAGCACTAAATAAACAGCAAAACTCAACATTTTTTCCTCCCGTCCAACGAACTCAGGGACAGTCTCCTCCATGTCTATATATATACACTATAGCACCAACCGACGACTTTCAGGTCTATACTCTCTCGATAACTCGGCCGCGGTCGCTCGCGCGGCTATTTATCACGCCCAAGGAAATTTCATCGCGATAAAGTCGCGCTCGACAATAACTCCTCATTGCCCGGCATTAAGCCAGTCATTTCGGGAGGAGGGAGGAAGGAGGGAATAAGGGGGGCAATTTTTCCCCACTATATACTACTGCATGTAAATTCGCGCGCTGGAAGTAATCGTCATACTCATACCGGCCGATCGCATCTGCGCATGCGAGGAACACGCGCGCATGAAAAAAAAGAAGTAAGAGAGTGGGGATAGGAGAGAGAACTTTGCGAAATAATTAACGACGCGTAATTATAGCGCGGTGTGGCGCCGGCCGCGCGTAACGAATAGCTTCATCGGCCGGCATGACCGGGCAGAATATGCTGCTGCTGCTGCTTCTTCGGCGCTCGCTCTGCAGTTGAGTGTGGAACAGCTCAATTTTTTCGAGGTCCGCCATCAGACGAGGACGACGACGCCGCCGACGATCGATTCCGGTGATTAATTTGCGTCGTGATGGCGATTTTATGTGTTCGTGCGCGCACGCGTCTTCATTATGTGTGTGTATATATAGCGCCTATGGTGATATTCTACGATGATTAATTTTTCTTTATAAGCGTATTTATGTATGTATGAAACGGTGGAGTGGACACGGCTCGCTTAAACGTCGGTTTACCGTGCGCTGGTGGATTCATATACGCGGGTAGTTTTCTTTAGCGATTATTGCACGGGTAATTTTAAATATATCACGTATGAAAAAAAACACACACACGCTATATATAAGCGCGCGATTAAACGTTAATAAATATACGCGCGAATGTATATATTTATTAAAATAATTTCTTAATATTTTAAGCATGCGCGATAAAATCGCGGGGCGTACAAAAAACTCGCGTATATACGCGGCCGAAATCAAACATTCAGTCCGATTAATAAAAGTCGTCCCTGGCGCAACGCGCGGTATGCATTGATAAAGCACAAATGAAAATAAATTTCGCCGCGGCGCTGCACTTAGTTTAATTCGAATGAAAAACCTTGCGGCCGCAACATGTTTAAAAGTATTAAACTTTAACCGGTATTTATTTTCGAGTATACAGTTTTTCCCGCTTAATACGCAGCCTCATATGCCCCCCTCCCCCGCGCGCCTCCGGCCCCCGCTGAAATCAATAAGCCGCGTAAAGAATGAATATATAAAAACGTTATATCCACACGCGTGCGCTGGCCGGTCTGCTAAAATTGAAAAGCATGATAAAAATTCCACTCCATTAAAGCAAAATCAATCACTCCTTTAAATGCGCTCCTCATTTCATTTTCGATAAATACTGCGAGCTGCCATACCTTTATATTGCAATATTTCGCGCGTTATTGCCGATTTTTTTTTTGTCCGCTTATACATACATATATAAAACATCCTGTTATTGTTTGCCGGATTCTTCGTTTGCTCTACGCTTATATACGCTATAACAAATAAAACATGCTCTCCTCCATAATAATTAATCGCACGTACGCGCGCGCAGCTAACGATCTGTATACCGTTATAGAAAGATTCTACAAAAATCCGGAGCCCCGTTACCGAAACACGTGTATTCACGGCGCAAAAACACAGAACTATTTGAAATTTGTACCCCCGTCCGGTAACACGTCACCGCATATATACACCGCATGCCAGCTATACTGCAGCTGCACTCTAATAAAACAATCGCCGCGCGACACGCGCGCAGTCCCGTGATTCACCGGTAATCGCGCTCTCTCACACCGCACTGCCGCTGCTGCGGCCGAACAAGGGATTTCTCTCAGCGCTGTTCATTAATTCATTTCTCATTCACGTGCGCTCGCGCGCGCGCGCGTGGTAGTAGTACACAAGCTCGGCCGCACCACCGCCCCCTGATGCCGTCGGTTATCCATTACGAGCGGGCCATCATGCAGAACCCATTAGGACCAATCATATTTGTCAGCTTTTAGGTACGATTAGGTATTTATCCCTATTAGCCGAGGGGTGACGCGTTTGCTCCTACCCCCATGCTTCTCTACATGTATGTACCATGTGGATTGAGTAAGGTGTGTATATGGTAGCTTGGCCTCGATGAATTATTCGCGTTTTTTAGATGCCCCGCGTAGCGCGTGCGCGAGCGATGTCTCGTGGATTGCGGATGACGATATAATATATATAAGTGAGTCGAGCTGCGCTGTTGTTTGTGCGCGTGCGCAGAGGTTGCGGATTCTTCGGGCTGATGATTGCGGTAGTGACTTTACAGAACACGCGAGCGAGAGAGAGAGGATGATGGAGAGGAATTTTGCAGTTTTTGTAAGTAAGCGAGAGAGAACGAGCGAAAAATTGAAATCAACTGTTTCCTCGATATATCGCTCGTAAGCGATTGAGGAATGCGCGAGATATACGTAATGCTGCGGCATTTGTCACTGTCGCTAGTGTAAATGTTTCAGGCTTGGATTTGTGATTGCTATTTATTTCACTGCTACAAAAGCGGTTAAAAAGTTTGCACATAATTATATTTTTTATTCTCGCGAGAAAAATAATTACGCGATGCACGGAGGTTGTTATTATAAAAAAATTATAACAATTCGCGAGCAAACTAGCGCACCAATACTACCATCTCAAGTAAAAGTATTCGCACACACTGACTGTAATGACTTCGTGACTAGCTGCGCTATATGCCCCTTTCTTTCGTCCCGCATACACGCGTGTTTATCTTTCCTGCCAGTCTGTCCAACGTAGTCCAACCTTCGAATAGATCAAACTCGTTCGGCAATTTGAATTTTAAATTTCGCGCGCCTTCGGTCCGCCCTCCCAGACTGACCCCGAGGAGAAACGCTTTTTTTTGCTCTCTACCTCCCCCTCTTCTTTCTCCGTCTGTATAGCGTCCGAAGAGAAGAAGGTGTAACTCCCGTGATTACTCCGTTATTACCGAGTCAATTACAGGCCAGCGGCGCACTGCTTCGAAACACGCAATAGTACTTTACATTTTTTCTCTACGTCTAACAGGCCGTTATTGTGAACCGAAGAGGCCGCTGCGAGAGAGTCGAAATCCTCGTCGATGTTTTTTTTTCCTCCGCGCGGCGCGCTCTCTCGGTTCCAGCTCTCGGCTAAGCGCAATTACCGATTTCGAAAATTGGAATGAGGAATGCGCGCGCGGAGCATAAACGTTTTTACCTTTCGCTCTTTCTCTCGCGTGCTATGTCTGCCGATGGCTGCGAGCTAGCGAGAGAGAGAGAGAGTCGAGGTTACGCGAAAAAGTTCATCGGTAGTTCTATAACAGTAAAATGGAAAACGTTACGCGGCTGCAACATTTCGAATAGTGGTTTTGTTGGGTTTAGAAAAGAAATCATGTGATTATAACTAGTTTGGCGAAAGTCGAAGCAAACTCGTATAGAATTAACATCATCTTTTGACAATAATTGTAAAATAGAAAATGAAATTTCAGAACAAATATTTCACGAAATCTTACTGCAATTATTCTGTATCGCGTATATTTAAATTATAATTTAGATATCTTACAGTTTAAATATAAAGGTTAATCAAATAAATAATTAATAATCTCATTACGATAAACCGCTATTACAATAGCCCTACTTATCACGTAACATCCGACTCGCCGCAATTCAGCGTGGAGCTTTTAATATCGAGCTCGTCGCGTCAAAAATAGCCCTTTCAAATCGATAACCCGCGATAATCTTAATTCCCGTCCCCTCGCAAACCGCAACTCACACCGCTCATAATTAAACCAACACCAGCGGCACACCAACACCGATCCGCCTATATACATTATATACATACACATCCGACAGACATCACGCGCGTCGCGCGTCACTGCTCGGCTCTCTCTCTCGTCGGCCAAGTATTTTACGCGCACTTTGCCGAGTATACACACACACACACACACAGCCAGTGACTGCGGGCTTCGGCATTCGAGCGTGACGGGATGATTGAAACCAATTTCGCATTTCCGTCCGCAGTTGGGGTATTTTTTCGGCCCATACCTTCACCGCACGCGCGCACAGCGGGCCACTCTTTCCCTCTTTTTCCCTTTGTTTCCCTCTCTCTCTCCCTCTCACATATCGCACGCGCGTTGCAGGACACACGGCTCGAGCGCGCGCGCGCTCTGCAATCCGTTATATTTGACCGGTGCGCGCGCACGCGTGCACGCGCGCGGCGCGTCGGCCATTGTTTACAGCAAATTGAACGCATTGGGGAAAAAATTTAATATGAACCGCTCCGCGACGCGCGCGCGCAGGCGCGAGTCCTGGAAAACGCTTCCGTGTGTGATTTGCTCGTAATAAAAGAGTGAGAGATCGATTGGAAAAAGAGAAGTGTGCGCGAGCAGCGAGCGTTTCGCGCGTTGTGGGATCTCGCGCCGTCGGACACAAAGCACGCGCGGGGCCCCAGTGGAGCAGCCGTTCGCTCGTGAAAATTCCTTGGCCCTTTTATATTTTTTTTGTTGTTTTCGACCGCTTCGAAAAATCGTGCCGGCGCATTTTCAAAATTCATGCGTATAGCTTGCCAGCTCTAGCTGCAGCCCCGAATTGCAATCGACTGGACGCATAGAGAGAAAAAAAAAACATCGCTGAGATAGCATGAATAACTGTAACGAGAGACCGGCAGAGAGAAAGAGAGAGACAGACAGAGAATTTCCCCTTTGGTCGTTGTATAACGAATGATCGGCCTCGCGCTCGCGCGCGTATAGTTGTAGTTTGTCGGATTTAATTTTCCGGAGTGGTTCGTTAGTTCCCTCCTACTCTCTTTTTTTTCTCTATCTCTTTCTCTTTTCTCTCTCTCGCTCTCTCTCGTCGCGCGCGCGCGCGTTTTATTCGACTCGTTTATATCGAAAGAGGACTGACAATCACGGGCCGCACGCGTTATGTTCCCGATCTATATACGTATACACACATGCAAGCGTTATATAGGTATACACACACACGCACACACACATACACACAAAGATGTTATATATACGCGGGCACGGTAAATTCATTTTCTCGCAGCTGTCCTCCTCCTCGCCGGATTAGATGCGTTAATTAATTAATAAATTAATTTCGGGGCCAAAGACGGCATGGGCTAGAGAGCGAGCTGCACACATACACATACTCTCACACACATACATACATATATATGTTGAGGCAGCGACGGGGGGAGCGAGGGAGCGAGCGAAAGATAAAGTGGATGAGGGCACGAGCGAGCGAGCGAGAGAGAGAGAGAGATAGAGATAGAGTAGGTAAACTGTGGATCGGTGTATTGGATCCATTATTAATAATGTCAGGGGGTGGGGGGGTGGGTTGAGCGCTGAGTAATCAGCGTATGTGCCTCACGCCACCCCTCGGTCGTGCGCGCTTGCGCACATGCGCCCCTCGCTCGCGTCTTTTCTCTCTCTCCCTCTCTCATACTCCCCTCCTTCGCTCCGTACCCCGCGCGCGCGCGGGCGCTACCTACTACTTCAATAAACCCATACCTCTCATTCGCGGGGGCTTATTAAATCTGAAACTTTCGACCGGAGGTGGGAGAGGTATAGGACGGGGGAGGGAGGCTCGACGGTTTTGATCTCTAGCGGGGTGCGCGCGACGAAGACGGAGTGTATATATATACGGGACTGCGTGGTAGTGTGCGTATATACGTATATATGGAGCGTATAGAGAGCGATACACTGAGAAATGAACTTTTGATAGCGGCCAGATACTAATTAACCTACTTGACGCTCGATAGAATGGAATCGATGCGTGGCTGCAGGCTAGATCCAACCTATACCCGCGAGTATATATATATATGGGGCTTGAGGGGAAGATATATATTAGATCCTTTTGAGTTTTTAATAACAATCAGCTTGATTGGCTGGCGGCGGTAGTGGAGCGCTGGGATAGACGACTTTCTTCGGGGTGAAAAAGTTGCGGAGGTGTAATCGAGTTTATAATACGGCTAAATATATATATATATATATTGTTTCTTGTAGAGTGTATGCTAGAAATAGGTATATTTGAGAATAATAACTATAAATGAATTTACGCACGAGGTTTTTTTATCGAACGTTGTAAACAAATATCTCTCGTGGATGAATGATAATTCGAAAAAGGGGATTTTGTGTGTAAGAATGCTTCAAATGCGCTGTAGCTGGAAATTCGATAAAAATTTAATTTGTTCGGGTAAATATTTTTCAATTTATCGCGCGCAAA
>JAPYZP010005057.1:0-16576 GCA_030522985.1 Torymus sinensis
ATTCTTATATGAAAAAGACCCATTTAAAGATACAAAATCCAAGGTTTTCCCGATTTTCAAAAAAATGGACTTATGTCGTTATGCCTCGGAGCCACAGAAATGAATCTAATTATTTTCCACTATTGAAATATGGGCTCAAATCTATTTCTTACATTTACTGATAAAAAAGGAGTTATTTCTAGATACCCTATATATTTCTTAGCTATTCTTAACTCTATCATGAATCCTACAAAAAATCCATAATTACACGGTCTAAAGAGGGAAGAGAAGAATATCGAGACATACCCAGGAACAATTTTTCAAAGAATGTAAATCATGCAAAAAAAATGTTTTCTTCAGGTACCGAGTTTTTGTCTTTAAACAGTGAACCGGTAGAAACTTACATAAATTCTATTACTCAAACAGTGCTTGGTCCCAACTGAAAGGTTTGGCTCTGGCAGACGATTTCAGTGAAGTTCACGCTGAAATTGATGTATTACTTGTATTGGTGCAGACGTTTTCCCAGTAATCTTGCTCGATATACTTGCCAAAGGTCGAGATATAATTTCAAATAGTTGATTTTTATAATGATGACCTGAGTTTGATAAAGAAAGCGTGGAATTGGTAGCGGATTTTCTAAGTCTCTGCAGGTAGCTCAAAATAAACTATATCTTCAAAAGTATTGATGGATACTAACTTTCTTTTCTCATTTTTTAAAAGTGAAATAAAATTAAAATTCATTCTTCAAGAATTAATAAACAGGAGTAACAAAGTAACACCCCCGCTAGATAAAAATCTTAACATTTACCAGTATATACAATCGATCAATATTTCATCGCGCTAAGTGATCTTTCGTTTCTCCTCCGCACGACTGCGCGTGGCTTTCGTGGTTTCGCGCTAAATTCGCGCGCAGTTTGCGCCTTGTCGGCGCCTTGCCACCGCTGCCGCGTGCACTGCAGCGATCAGATCGGACGGTGAGCGCGCGCGCGCGCGAGTGCAGAACAAACTTCCGCGAAGGCTGCATGACAAATATCGCTCTGAGGCGGGCGAATATGTGTAGCAGCGCCCAAGCCGAAGCGAAGCTTAGGACAAGCAGGTGGTGGCGTGCAGGGTATATACCTATAAGCCTCTGCGTCCGCGAAAAAATACTCGCTACGATAAAGCCTACCCGTAATAAACGAGTACGAGCACGCGCACGAGGTTAAGCAAACACAGAGCGACTTCTTACGAGCTTTGCAGTCGTTTTTTATGACAACTGAGAGAGGGCAAGGAGAGAGAGGAAGGAAAAAGGAGCGCGCGCGAACATCTGGTATTATTGAAATTTAAATTGCACAGCGCGAGCGCGTTATCGCCGGCACAGCTGGATTACAATGTTGAAAGCGATCTGCGAGTGAGTTTTGAGGTGACGCGCGGATCGGAGATTACACACAGGCTGCGCCCCTGGGGCTTTGATGACTCCGGAAAAGAGGTTTTTAATGGCCGGCTTTTTCCGCGAGTGTGGCGTGTTCTCTCGCCAATGCGCCAGTTGCTGAAGAGATGACAGAAGCGGCCGATAAACGCTGATGAGGGGCAATAACAGCCGAGGGAATGCCGCCGTGTGTGAGCTGTTCCTCGGTATAATGACAAGTACGAAATGAGGGTAAAAATTGTGAGGAAAGGGACGGTAATAGGGAAACTAATCAGAAAATCGTTATTGTACAAAAAGTATTTTCGAATGAGTTGACTGGATAAAATATACTTCCTTGTCAAGCCATTTACGGTAGGAATTTTTTGTGCAGATAAATATGTAAATTATGCTTAGCAGGATTGTCCGACTGGTTTAGTTAGTAAGGTAATTATTGAAGAATTTAATAATAACTGATCTGTTCTTATTTTCATGCATTTTAACGATAAGCTACGTCTGAGGGTAACATTATTAGAAAAAGTACTGATTGTTAATTTAATGAGAATTAACGATAATTGATAATGTATTCACCTTTTTAATACAAATTATCCACATATTTGGCAAAGTATGAAAGGTCATTTTCGCAGTTCCAAAACACACCCGAGTTCTGTAAATTATTTCAATTTACGCAGCCCGTAATTGCAGACTTGGAGAGCACCATTATTGTAATATGCGCGGTAAATCGTGTTTCTGCTTCAGGATTATAAGTGAATCGCTTTTGACATTATTATGATTACTATATGATGATCATCATGCGCGTATAGTGCACGTCGGAATTCATTTTAATTAGCCATTACAATTAGATGGTTTTGAAATTGGCATTTATCCTATGCCCGCGTATGTGACAAATATGAGCTTACGTATAGAATTAAAACATTCACAGTTAATAAAATTAAATATTTTTGTTGTAAAAAAATATATTCTTATTAGTGTACAAACAAGTCTAAAACTCTAAAAATATTAAAAGGGGCTGAAGGGAATAAAAGTATTTTTCAGGAATAACTCGGTTATACCTACTACTCGTTGGGTCGAGTATAATATCTTCATTTAAACATATTTTTCAGGTAACCTTCCAGCTGTATTATTTTTCATCGTTAGATGCGAAGATGAAAAAATGATTTTTCTACAAAAGGCACACATTTCCGACGTGTTGATCATGTTTTTGGACTACGTGTAACATCTATTTTATATCTTACTACTTCCCAGAATGTGGGTATAAGCCCACTAAGATCTCTGAATTACCGTAAATTAAAAAATGGAACATAATACAATTTTACAGTATGCTTCGAACTTTCAGAGGTGCGTATAAGGTGATGAGACAGATAGTACTCCGAGAAACAACTGAAACGCTAACATCGTACAGAAATAATGTTCCACCTATTAAATAGTTTACGCGTTCTCAAAACAAACATGTTTTCCTCGCGGGCACCAATGACAAAGTGTTTCAATTACGCTCGGCGTAAGTAAACTTATACATTCAAAAGCGAAATTTTAAATAACCTCCCGCCGGCTCTGGTCCAAGTACCACTCGTAGAACGACGCAGCCGCCGCCGTCGTCGTCGCCGCCGCCGCCGCTGCAGGAGTAATAAAAAACTTTAAAAAGCTTTTGCGCCCGCGCGCGCGCGTCCAACGCAGAGCGCCAGCCGCTGAATAATGCCATTCAAGTCCTAGGTTGAAATTCAAAAAGAAAGCGCCGGCGCGCAAGAAGGGAGCCGAAGTTGAAACTCGCGGCCCGCGAGGAAATTATTACGAGTCACGTAGGCGGTGTAGTAGCGCGAGCGCGTACGGCTACGGAGTGCCATTATTATGACGCACAGTGGATGAAGTGTGCCCGAGACCGGAAGAGAGGCAGAGGAGAATGAAGTTGCCGTCGCGCGCGGCGCGTGAACGGGAGAATAATGCAAATTATCCACGCGGTGGCCCGCCTCTCTCTCTCTCCCTCTCTCATTCTCTGTGTGCGTAGTACGCGGCGCGTGTGTTTGCGAGCTGGCTGGCGACTGGGCGAGGGTTGAGGCACGCGTGGGATAGAAAGTAAAGGGAGGGAGAAGAAGACAGAAAGATATGAAGGATGTTACGGCGAGAGGCAAACTGCTCGGTAATAACGAATTACTTCAACGTGTTCCCGGTGCATTAGATTTAATTTTCTTTCGCGCGCCGTTCTTTGCTATTGTTGTGCTGCAATTTCATTAATTAACTTTTGTATGTACAAACACGTCGCTTTCATAAATATTAATATTTGGTTGAATAAATAATTTTAGCTGAAAATGTAGCTCATTCGGCTTTGAATCACTTTTGAGTTACGATGACTATAATTGTCAATTACATTTTCCATATATTCGTGCAATACTGATGTTAACTATTCTCTTTGTTTCGTATATTATGCACTCTCAAAATTAGAGGCTAAAAATGAATGAACCGTTTTCACTGTTTGATTTTCTATAGAAACGATGAAATTAAAAGACCTATCAATCGAAATTGATGAATTTATTTGATTTGTACAAACATTTAAGATAAAAAATACGACTATTTTAAAACGAATTACATGATGTCGCACACGTTTAACGAAACTTCACTTAAAAGAAGCTATTTTTTAGTATGGCGTAAAATTTTGGTTAACCATTCCAATGAGAAGTCACATATTTTTTGGTAATGACTTTAAAATACTAATAAAGGTCACCGAGGCGAAAGAGACATAAAAAAACAATAAGACTCACATCGAGTGGAAGATAAACTATAACGTGGGGGTGGGTCCGAAGCTAACGCTTGGGTAAGTGAAAGGGGGCGAACAAGTGCCAGAATTCGTCATGGTTTGCGTGAGAAACCCGGCCAAATGCACGATTCGCATGGGGGGTGAAAAGATGAGGCGAATACCACTCACTCTCTTTTTCCCTCGCTTTTACTACCTAGTATGTCGCTTAATCGACCGAGATTATTTGAGTGATGATGTTTTATTTTTGTTTGCCATTATTCTCTCTTATATTTTCTAAGCGCCTGCATCATGTGCTCCAAATAATACATATAAATGTGAAAAGGGGTTAAGGTTTTATTGGCTACATAATCCACGTCAAAAGTTAGTCCATTACTTAAAATATCAATGATTTACTATAAATGCTTTTTTGTACTTATTTTGTAGTTGACAGCTTTATCAAGGGACACCGGACAAAGAGTTTAAGCCTTCAAAACCGAAAATCGGACGAAATTTTTTTTAAGTATTTCGACTTTTAAAAATCATATGTCTAATACATTTTTGATTTCATTCAAAATAGTGCAGTATTTTCAAATTTTATTCAATCCTTATGTTTGGTCTTATATTGTTCGGAGAAGAATTTCAATTAAACACACTTTTTTGATTTAATTAATTAAAAAAATATTTATACGTAATAAGTAACATTATCTATCACTTAAAAGGTAAATAATAAACATGGCTGTTTGCTTCTATAAACTGTTCATTTTGTACTCCAAACCATTTTATTGTGTTGATAATATTATTCACTATTTATATACGTTATGCTTGAATGATATTTTAAAAAAGATTTAAGACAGAGCTGGGTTTCCCCTACGCATTATTTTGTTTAATAATCTCTGGGAGATGAATCGGGAAAATAATTCAATATCAGAAAGCCTTTTAACGCCACATAATGAAGGGACGAAACAAAAGATCCTGATCCTCCCTAGTCCTCGCTACGCTACGCAATTTAAAAAGAACTAGATTAACTCGTGGATTATATTCCTTTATAAACAAGCTGGAAGTCTACGAAAAGACTTTAAAATAATGTTAGTAGAATTAAAAATAATTTTTCAATCTATTCTTTTTCATATATAGGACCTATATACAATAATTTTTTCTTATTTATTTTCTTTTACGGAAAACTGTTTATTATCTTGCAATATAGTATTATGTAAATTGGTTATCACGCCTCAAATCAAGTATTTAGATAATAACAATTTTTTCCTCAGAATTAATCTTAATTACGAATAGTTTTCTGCATTCTTAAACTTTGAGTAAATTAGATTTTATCCCCTAGGCCATCATGCTAAATGAATCTTTTCCCTGAAAATGTTCGACTAATGAAAAAAGGTCCCTTTATTTCGGTTAATTTTCCCGCGAGAGAAAGAGATGGGGCACAAAAAGGAGGAAAATTTGATTGCGAATCGTGGATACTACCATTTTCGAGATTCAACGACTGGGTGCACGCGCGCACGCCCGGCGTCTACCGCTATTCTCTCCGGGAATTGGAATTTTTCTCATCTCCCTTTGTCTTTTCCCGGTGCCCTCCTGCGTGCTCGTAGCTTTTATTTTTCGATCGTTCCTTCTCGCCTCTCCTGCTATTTCTCTCGCCTCTGCCTCTCTCGAAAAGAGCGAGACGCATTTCTTTATTCGCGTCTTACCGGGCCGCTATATAACGGCAGTATCTCAGACTTTATGTGCCGTTGGTAATAAACAAAACGGTGCAAGTCGAATGTGCGCGCACGCGCCTGGCACGTCGAGTAGCACTTTCTCGACCCCTCGAGTATTTTCCGCATCTTATGCTTCCGGTGTGCTGCTTACTCTCTCTCTCCCTCTCTCTCTCTTTTCCGACTCCTTTTTGAGGCTGATTCGTTTGACTTTCTTAAGCATTTCGTCTTCAAAGTTCGAGTTTTTTCAAGATTTTTTGTTTTAGCAGTTTACTCGTTTCTCTTTATTTTGAAGCCACGAAAGGTTCCGTTTATTCGACTTTTAAAAGTTGCATGGCATTACTCGACGGAAGTTTTGGCGTAAAGAAGGGCAGCGTGTTACCAAGAGGGTAGTTATAACAAAATGACCTGAATACTTGAAAGTTTTTCATGATATAATGATGGCACTGCGAAGGCTTAAAGCGTGATAATGTTACTTTTTCCTTTTTCTGAAGATTTATTTTTTACTTTGTTGGTACTTAGGCACTTATCTTATAATCAGGTTATTTTTCAAAGTAGGAAGAATGTTTAAACTACTTTAGTGTCCGATTATTTTTCTTATGTTGATCATTAAAAACTTCTACTAACTACTTACATTGATCAGATAAAAAATATAATAATGGTATCGCAAAAATGTGTAAATTGAATTTCAAAAAGCAGTAATTTAATTTTGCGACGTGAATACTATTTTAACTGCTTTATTGTGTTAAATAAAATATATGCATCAACAAATAAAACGAAAAGGTTAGAAACTTAAAGAGATCGGGCAAAATTTAACAGCCGCGGAATATGGGTCGCCGAAAGAGAATATATAAAGAGATAGAAGACTACGTTTTAGTATATATCATCCATGCAAATTTAATCCTGGCTGAAAATAATAAAATTTTGAATGAATTTCCCCCCTCCTCCTCCTTCTCCTCCTCTCGGCCCGGACACTGCAATAATTATTGCTCGAGCGCGTTTCCGTTTTGCCGTAATCGGTAAAGCGCGCTAGTAAAGAGCTTATTTTCATTTCACAAAGCTTAACAATGCGTCGCCCTGTTGATTCGGTTTTAAAAAGCCAGAGAGTACGCGCCCACGTCGTTTGTTCGCTCTCGAGAGCGCAACTGCGAAATGTATGTCTCTACCTCTCCGCGTGTATGCCCTTCCTTCCTCTCGTTTATGCAAACAAATATTATGAGCCGGTGGTGCGTTTGCTTATAAACCGAATGGTTCGGATCGGCCGGGATAAGTCTTATCATGAGGCGAAAAAAGCACGCGAATGTGAGGGAAGAGAGAGAGAGAGAGAGAGAGAGAGAGAGAGAGAGAGAGAAAAGCAAAATTCCTGTGCGTTTGCTTGATTTTCCGGTAGCTCGGGAGTACGTGTATTTACGTTCGCGATTGTTTAAGGCTATGCAAACAGTGTAATAAAGCTACACGGGAGAGCGCGACGCATCGCTACATCTACGCGCTCAACCGTCTCTCTTTCTCCATCTCCCTTTCGCTGTTCGGAATGTTTATATTTAGCATGTAAGCGAGCGAAAGTCGAGAGGGAGTAAAAGATGGTAAAGCGAAATAATGCAAAGTTCGCGGAAAGGGCACAGGATGCATAGTTGATAAGTACGATTGGTGTGGCGGAAAATACGAAGAGGAAGAAAATGAGATGAGCACGCGGGCGCGCGCGAGCAAGCGAGGGTGGGGAAGAGGGGGGAGATTTGCTACGTACTTACTTGAAGTTTACTCATGGTTTTCCTGTTCAACGGAATGAGTCATTATTTTCTGCAAAATATTTCGAATTAAAACTGCGGAAAATCGCAGAGTATAAAATTTGGAATGACAAAGAAGGAATTTTATGAAGCTCTACAATTTTTACGATTTTCCGTGCGTATAAACAACGAGATTATGGTAAAATGACAAATTTACAATAACCAAATTTGGAATGCTATACATCTAGAAGAAAGCAAAGGATTGAAAATGCCGTTAAAGCACGGAAATGAGGCATAAAAATGTGAATCTTTTAACGGAAACTTTTTCTAGCAATTCCGACAGAGAAATGATGTTTCTAAATGCAGTAGTCAAATATAGTATAGCATATGAAATATGGACACGAGACTTAAACGAAAGAAAAAGATACAGGCATATCTGGGGAATACATGTACAAGGAAGGTAGTAAATCCGAACGGATAAATATCATATAAATAATAAAATAGAAGTGAATAAGCATACAAAATCATGATATTAAATTTGAATTTTGTGAATCAAAGTAAAGAAATGTCAAAAAGCTTATTTCCTACTATTTATTTGATTTCAAATAAAAATTTTCTATACTGCTTAGTTTATTGTAGTTAAAGAAAGGTGATTTAAATTTTTTCGTTTGACTCATGAGAGGAAACAAAAGGACATTACAACAAAAATTATGCCGACTCTCGAGATGCGGCTTGAGAATCTAGAAACTCTTCTGAATAAAAAATACTTAAGGATGTATCAGAGCTTCACCTAGATCTACTGATTAGATTACTTACCTACATTTGAATTTAAATATCCCTCCATTATGGCATGTAAGTAAGAAGTGTGTCATCTTAATGAGGGCATATTCTTGAGTAATAAATTACTCATTCCACAATTATCGTATCGTACCAAAATTCAATTGATAGAGCGATACTGTTATCTGATGAACAGTTCGATGATAAAAATCTAAAGAAAATTAAAAAACTTTTGTACACGAATGATTATCCATCTAAATTAATTGATGACTGTTTAAAAAATAGACAAAACTAATACCTCTAATCATTTTTCTAGAGCGATTTAACGAAACCTAAAATTTTACTATTGATTTAAATTATGTTATTATTTTGGTAAAAGATATCCTCATTATAAATTTAAAGTCAAAATGTAGGAGATGCAGTCGTACTGTTGCCGGGGAGTCAAAGGGGCGTTCGTCAACACTGATATAGCAAAATAATATGAAATTTATGAATGAACTTTGGAACGACAAGCTGATGCAGAAAATAGATTCGCTTTAATCGTAAAAAACTAGTTAAAACCCGTCAACATTATTTGTCATTAGATTATACCAATTTTAAACAGCTTAAAATAACTATTTTATGGATCTAGTCTGAATATTTGAGTTTATTAATAATGAAAATGGAAAATGATATTGATAATGGTAATGGAAAATTGAAAAATATTTCATATATTAAATAAACTGTGTATTACGAAGAATTCTCACTTTGATTCACGCATAAGAAACCGTCTCAAGATTTCCGCCTTGAAACGGGCGAAAATTTGCGTACGGTTGTTTGCCCGACGAAACCTCCATTCGCCACATACGCAAACATATATAACAGCTCGCGCCCTCCCTGCTTCGCGTCCTAAAAATAAAAGATACACATACATATACAGTCTGTGCGAAGGAGAGCTGCTGCAGCGCCCGCGAGAGGGAAGGACGCAAGAAAACACGAGAGAGAGAGAAGCGGTAAAGGGAGGCGAGCAGCTCTCCCGAGGAGAGATACACGCGCAGATAACCCGGGGGCTCGTGTGTCGGGGTGGCGGCGGCGGCGTTTGCGCTTGCATTCCGGCTGCCGCCGTCGGTATAAACATTTGCCAATGGCACGCAAAGCCGGTGCGAATGGGTGCGAGCTAAGTAAACCGTGGCAATCGCGCGCTGCGGCGACGACGGATTATCCAGGGAATATGGTAGGTATAGTTATAAGCCGCGTGATTTGACCGACGCCATTGTCCCGCAGCGTCGCTCGTTCGCTCGCGCCTGCCTACACCCCCTGATTTATCGATATGACGGGCCAGCAAACAAAACGCCGAAAGTGACAGGCATCGTATTGCAATCTATAGTGTCGGTGGCATGCGCGCGCGCGCGCCTACTGCCATAGTGGACACGGCAATATTATTGTACTTGCGCGCATAGACGATGATCATCATCGAGCTTTGGCAAATGTAATCTTCTGGCGACAGGGAGCGATGTGGGAAATGAAGGGAGACACGTGAGTGCGCACTGCGATCGAAGTGGGATTCACCGTTGTTGCGGTCACTGGCGTGGATTAGCGTTTCGTGAAAATCTATATGGCGGCTTCTTTGTTAGCCGTATTCCGTATAGTGTAGTATTTGATTAAGTAATATATACGTGTAATAGAACGCCGAACAAGCTCATTGCTTTTCATGCTCTCGCTGTGATTTTGTTTTCATGATGAATTCAATAAAATTGTGTTTTTCCGTGTCCTTTTCTATGATTTGGAAAAATATATTGTGTACTGTAAATTCATAAGAGAATATAAAAATTTATTATATTTTTTTTTTATGTAGAAATGTTTTTTACTATGGCTATTTTTAGTATAGCCACAGGCAGGCTATTTAAAAGGCTGTTTTTTATCTTATTATTTTATATTTATTTATCATACTAATCCGATGAAACACTATAAGAAAACTTTCATATATATTGATATACGATGTGAACATTTGATAACGCAACATTATTATGTACGACAAGCATAAGAATCAGATAAAATAAAATATCAATAAGACAGGTTCAGTTTTTATCGTTTTATTTGGCGTAAAGCTCTTTAGGTAGTTATGTCCCAAGACCTTGTAAAATTTAATTGTTTATAGGCTTCAGCACATTTTTTAAAATAACAATATCGAATTTTTTCTCCTTACAATTGATTATTTCAAAATGTGTCAATGGTAGATTTTTGGATAATTATTCAAGGAAACAAAATTAAATTACAATTGAAAAAATTCAAAACATTGTATAACTATTTCTTTAATGAACAATATCTGCATTTGCAATTACATAATTTTGCGTTTAAGAACCTTCTCCTGTGTATTAACTCTACTTCTTTAACATCTATAATGTTTCACATTATCAGATCTTATATAAGTAAAATAAAAATTATTTTCTACAAGGTCCGTATCGTGGAATATACCGTCATGCTGCTCTAACCCTACTAATTAAGTTTTCGCTCAGGTATTATGTGACTAACAAATTATAAGATGGAGTTTATGCACGCCAAAAAATTGTTCATCTTTATTATTTAATTCTAGATAAGAACGAATTTCGTTTTCGCTGCATTATACCAAAATACCTACTAGTAATTCTATAAACACATACTTACGCATGATAAACTATATATATTATTTAGAAGTATAAAAACATTCGATAATATTCGTTATAAGATATTATAAGACATAAATTACGCGTGACAGTAGCTTCTCAACATATAACTTTCTTAGCCCACATTCCATTATCTTCTGCTGACAAACTCCCTTGAGTCGACTCTTGGCACCCTTGAACCTATAATTTGCAAATCCACAATGACGTATGCCGCCGCGTCGAAATTTTTTCAGCGCGAAAGAATCGAGAAGCACGGGTCGTTTGTAAGTAAGGGCCGCGCACTCCCGGAAACGCGCGCCGAGCACACACACACACACACACACACAGCTCACAGCGCAAGTACACGGCGTATAGGGCAAAAGAACTTGTGGGGGGATCGGCAAAGAGAAAGATAAATACGACTTCCTCGGCCGCGTATTGACATTGGCGATCTCTCTTGCCGGGCGAATCGAGCGTGTATATATATATGGGGAGGGTGAAGAAAAAAAACAAGGAGCCGGCTTGCCGCGGCAGCGCAGTTAAATAAGGCATGGAAACGAGGCGTATGCATCAAAGTAATCCCCACGTGCAGGCGAAGCACGCGAGTGTACGCGCGAGTTTCTATCCTTCTTTTAGTCACCCTCTCTTCGAGATCTACGAAGCTTGGTCGTATAACATGGCCGTGTCCTCCTTACACGCTCGCGCGCGCTTGTGTGTGTGTGTATAGGTTCGAGGGTGAAAAGGAAAAAGGAATAAGGCACCCCGGTTGTGGGGGCATCAGGGACAGTATGTGTGTGTGTAAGAGAGAGAGTATAGACCGGAGCCAATGTAGGGTAAATACGAATAAAATATCGATAATATCGCGGGATACGTCGGACCGAGGCCGGTGCCAGAGTATACGAAGATAAGGGCTTCTGCTGTCGCGCCATCGAAGAAATACTCAACTTTCTCTTTCTCTCTATCCCTTGGCTGTTTCGCGTTTTCCTCCTCTTCCTTCTTTTTCTCCTCCTCCATTGTGCCGCCTCGGTACCACATTACAATACTCGCTGCCCCCTCCGCCCCCCCCCCTCCTCTTCCACTCCTGGATTTATGCGGAATATTTTTGCAAACGCAAGGTTGCGAGGAATATACAGCTGCAGCGCGTTGCTGATTCAATGTAGCTTTCTCAACTTTCTTTTTTTTCTCTCTCCTTTTTCCGCCAGAGAGAACTCGAGAGCTAGCGCGCGTACCCGAGCTTATTTACGATTGCGTTAAGGATCTTTAGGGGCGCTTCGGGGGAAAATGCATGAAAGAATCGTACGCGATTGAGATGTACAGCGCCGCGTGCGCGCTGTAAAATTTTGCAAATGCCCGTATTTCTTTGACACCGAGCGAGGAACGTTTATTTACCTAATTTAGATCTGTCTTTGCAGTATCCGATGTGTTTTAAATCTCAAAAGAGCTTTTGTGCGAGCTTTAAATCTGTTCAAGATTTTATCATTTGTCAGGTCATTCTTTTCCTTCGCATTTGAATTGATAATAGCTCTATAAGAAACTTATGTCGTTATTTGCATAAATACAAAAATGTAATATTAAAATACTGGTATTTTGATGGATAACGGAACTCTACCTCGGCTGATGATCGGAGTTAAGCAGCGCTGGGTCCGGCTAGTACTTGGAATGGTGATTGGAACGAAATCTATGTAACTTCGTCGGTTATTTAAGTGAGTATTTACTTTTTTAAACAAATTGTAAGGTACATCATTTAAATGATTTCGATGTTTAAAGTAACGAAATGTAATATAAACTCTTAAATCTCTTAAACTCCAAGTGATGTTGCAAATGCAAAAACACGACTATATATTTCAAATGAATAATTAATTAAACATTAAACTGACTTTTTTATCTATTCAACATATTATTTTCAAATCCAATTGTAGTTTTCAAAATATGTGTTATGAAAATTAATATCTGGAAAAACAAAGTGATGATAACGATACTGATAACGGGGTTTGGAATAAGTTCAATAAGAATGAAAGAAATTCCTTCCATTATTAATGCAAATGTATAAAATAAAACCATTTTAAAAAAATAGATTTCTCTCTGTGTTAAAATTAAAAAATCAATTAAAGCTCTTTCCTAACTAAGCAATTTAAAGAGTTACTTGATATATTTTTCCAAAGATTTTTAAATTCTATGTTATAATGTTACCTATAACAACGTTTTTAAAAATGACGATACATCACTTCACTGTATACATGTATAATGTCATACTGCCATGACACTGCAGTATTAAATTTGAATAAATTTTATATTACCTCATAAAACATCATATGTCCGCTTTTCTTATCTTCCCCCGTAAAATAAATCCGCACAACCATATATGTATATATATCTTTATACATACACATAGATGCGCGTAAGCGAGGTCCGAAGACCGTTTCCCTCGCTCTCCCGTTACTGCCGCTATTATTGTCGAATGCAGATCACGTCCTCGAGGAGCTTTCCGCGAATTCTCTTTAAAGATGAGCCCGATATGCCAAATAATTCCCACAGGCGACGGGCACGAGGATAATACACATGTCTATAGACACAGAAAAGGGAGGTGGAGAGTGAGAGCGAGGGGAAGAGACCCCCGAAAAAGTGGCAAGGGGGTGCCAGAACGAGCTCTGATGGGAGCCTCGAGGCGTTTATATCATCGGGCATTACGCGAGCGCTGTGTATGTGTGCGCAAGTAGGAGAGTGGCAAGCCACCCCAAGTTTGCGCTCGGTGCACTGTTCGTCCTTTTCCCTCGGTTCCCCCAGGGCCTCCTCTCATTTAAAAAAAATTGCACTTATCTGTCTCCGTCTTTTCTGCTCCCCTCCCTAGGTTTTGTTTTCTTTCCCGTTGTTTCCTGTATGGCTTTCTCCATGTGATATGCATTTAACTTTAAGGTCAATACGACCATGTTGAAGACAAAGAAGCAACTTAAAAAAAAGAATAATAGTAAAAATAAATAAATAAATAAATATGTCTGTTCTGAACAAAAATGCTGTCAAGACTGATTTCAAGTAACTGTTCCGTATCTATGATGTCTATTGTTTGTTTAATAGATTATTGTCTATTTTGAATTCTACTGGAGATTTTAAGTTTTAAATATCAGTTATTTAATTTTATCTTAAATTGAACTGTTATTGACACTCGCTTATCGTATATCGATGATAATTTTAGTAACTTGATAGTCTAGGTAATAAGCTTTCAAACTGTTGAAGGATGCAATGAAATGTTCAATTAGATTTTTTCATACTTACTTATATTTTCAATAAGAACTAAATTATTTAAATAAGTATTAAAATATAATCAGTGTAAATAAATGAAAGTAATAAATTATTTTCAATAAAATAATAGATAAGATTAAGATGCTCTAATATACTCGAGTGCAGAATCTTCATTTTATCACCATCATAAAATTGCCGTTTTTATTTATTGCAAATCTTGATTCTCAATTCTAAACTTGCTTTATCTGATGTTCGGTGTGAAAATATTCATTAATCAAATGAGCATACACTTTTCTCCCTGTCAGTCATCTTCTCTCCCCTTTCACCAACAGACCATATACCAAAATGCTTTGTGCAAGCGCGATATCTTGGTGCGCGCAGCACCCGAAAATTTCATCCCACCGCCGCCGCCGTCGCCTTCTCTCGTCGTTCGTACGTCGTACTATTTCAGCGGATTTGAGCCCTCGACACCTGACCCCAGCTCGGATTACTTTGCTCCGCGCTCACCCCGGGCTCGTAACCCGGCACCGCACGTGTCCGCTGGCCCCGATTGGTATTATAACTTTTTTGCCGCGCGTGCTTTTAAAATTTATGGCTTTAATTGAGTGACCGCGCGTGTGCCCGCGGCTTTGGCCGGCCGGCGTTTTTTTTTTGTACGGCCAGGCGACTGGCCGCGATGACATTCTGACGTTGACAAAATATACATGATTTTAAATTTGAAAATCCCATACAAACGAGGATTAAAGAGCTTTCATCGAGCGCGAAGGGCTTACTTTGCATTTTTCATTTTCGGTAAAAATGCGCGAGCTTGATGGGCGGGATTATTTTTATGATGGCACTGAGGTGTCGAATTGCTAAATAGATACGCTAAAATAAAAGCTGAATAATTTTAGTTTTCCTTTTTCACTGATTGGGTGTCAGTGCAGGCGTCGGATATTTTATTATCGAGTTTAATTGACCCCGGGACATTAAATAAATTTGATTTGACTGCGACATAAAGCATAAAGTTCCTCGTAGCCGAAAGTAGTTCAGATTTCACTGGAATTACTGATGGCGCATACGCTTAATAAATTAAATAGAATAATAAAGTAATTAAATTTGTTGTATTTACATATATAATATTTGGAAAGACATAAAATACGTTAATTACAGAACTATTCTCTATCTTAATCTCATATTATATATAGTAATTGTGCAATTTCTGAAATAATGAATTACACAGGAGAACTTTTTATTGCGGTAATAACAGTAACACAAATCGTTTTACCAAAGCTATAGACGAAACGGCACCTACTGTAAACGCTAATCCCACACGCGCGACAATCACACATTTTTCCGGCGAGGCAAGTACCGCAAAGTACCTGGAGGCAAAAGTATCGAGGCGTCTTTCTCCTCGGCCAGCAGCATTTTCACGTCGCGCGATCCCTCATCTCCTAGGGGCGCGTTTACGTTCCTAAGTACGTCGTTCCATGCCTCCGGCGCTTTAACTCTGGCTCCCGCCCCCTCTTTCCGCGCTGCGGTGATGGCAGAGAGGAAAATTCCCGTGGCGCCTAAATCTTCGCAACTCGAGAGAGAGAGAGAGAGAGCGCTGGCTCGCGCGTCTAATATCCGCGAGTTACTTAATCTTCCGGGGCTTACGCGGTATGAGCTAGAGACGACAATTTAGTCCTCATTATCGCGGCCGCGCGCGGGGCTTCGAAAGCAAAGGGGCGCGCGAGGCGCTCGCGCAAAATGAAAATTCATGACTGCGGGGGGGTCGGCAGCGCCTCGAGGAACATTGTTTTGGACACTGCGATGTAACGAGCGTCCGGCGGCTAGAAGAAGAGAGCGAGGGAGTGTAGCGCCGGCACGGGAGGGGAGACAATGGCCTCGGGGCCCTTACGCGGCGCGCAGCTTAATGAAACGCCGGATTATACACGCGCGAATTATGAGAATGACCGCGCGCGCGCGCGCCAAACCGAAATTACATAAAGTTGTCGAGGAGTGGCTGCGGCGGCGTTGAGGAGTTTCTTTCATAAGGCGCGAGGAGGAGGGCAGCTAAGGCCTTCGAAATGGATTTTCATTAGGATGTATTTAGCCCGAGGTGAATCGGAAGTTACGGTGCTTTTTTGCGAAACGCGGCACGCGCGCGAGCGCTTTGTGTGATCGCGTTATGTATAGGGAGAAAGTGAGGAGTTCGAGCATGAGATACAGGCTCGATTGAAAAATGTAACGGGAAGCGAAGGCAAGATGGCAAATGTTGATTGGGATTTGTTAAGCTTTTGCAGTTACGTATGTTTTTATATACCATAATCATGAAATTAATTCTACAACTATAATTTTAAAATATATGAATAATTATAGAAACAGTAAATTATGTGAACATGGAATGAAACAGGTTATATTGGTACAAAGAATTG
>JAPYZP010005058.1:0-11804 GCA_030522985.1 Torymus sinensis
GTGGGTGGCAGTCAGATTGTCCTTTGCTAACAATAACATTTTTCCAGGTTTTAATTAAGTTTTTATTTCAGATTCTGCGGGGGTGATTATAAATAAGGGAAATCTGACTGCCATTAATATTAATTAATTTAATTTATACGACTGTAAGACCGATTGGAAAATTCTTATCAGTGAATAGTAAATTGCAGTCGACATAAGTAATATTTTTAATTATAATTTGTACATTTAATAAATAGTTA
This sequence comes from Torymus sinensis, assembly GCA_030522985.1. NCBI lineage: Eukaryota > Metazoa > Arthropoda > Insecta > Hymenoptera > Torymidae > Torymus > Torymus sinensis. Next base: position 240 of record JAPYZP010005058.1, read on the forward strand.
TTTTTTATAGCAAACCTTGTTCCCCATAAGAACATATATTAAATTTCTGATATTCTCATTCAACTTTGTTAATAACCAAACGGTAGAAAATTCTGAAACCAATCACAGTTTATTTTTTTATACCACTCTAACCTCAAAATCACAACTTCGGTATGATTTTTCGGCGCTCGTGATATAAAATATCGTATGAAACTATTGCGGGAGGTGTTTTCTTTTACTATAACTTTTACGCATGCCATGATATAAGTGACAATATACATTGAAACAAGAGGTCTTAAAATAACGAATAAATTTTTTTTAGTAAAATTTAATTACTTTTAACATTAATTACCGGAATATAGCCTAATTCGGTACAAAATAAATTATTAAATTTTAAATATTTGAAGTAAAAATTAATAAAAAGAATCAGTAAATAAATTTTAAGGAAGCTTAGTGCCAAAGAATTGGCAGCGGTTTTTTTATGCTTATACCTCCCCATGAAATTGAATAAGGAACAAAATGACCGTTTCCAAATCAAAATTGGATAAAAGGTAAAAAAGATTAACTTCCGTTGATGAATTATCCTTAAGGTGCCGTTAATTTATTTTAAAATAATAATATAAGTAATTAAATTTTGCTAAAAAAATTTTTTTCGTTATTTCAAGAGCTCTTGCTTTAATGTATATTGACACTTATGTCACGCGATGTCTAACAGTTATAGTAAATAATTCTTTAAATTTACACCGATTGGGTAGCCATAACAACCTTAATCAATTAATATATTAGTTTGAGAAACCGAAGTGCTAATTAATGGTGAATAAAATTGAAAATATAGAACGATAAATAGAACAGTTAAAAACTCAAACTATAAAAAGTTAGCAAAAGTGATATGCCGTTAAATAAAGTGTTACTTTTGAAAATAACACATTGAACTCTATAACTCGATATCACTAGAACAAGTGTTTTGTCAAAATTTTACGAGCAGACACGCTATTCTGACGATCACGCTGAAAATTCGGAGTGTTTTATCGTTTGCGTGCGTATTTGTTTTAAGAGCTGCAAAAATTTTGCTCCAACTTTTTGCACGTATCCCCGACACTGCTGCATAGCGTATATCACGCGATGCTAATCCCACGTGCATTTCATTATCCATGTTTGTTAGGGCACCCCCATTGGTCGTTAGGTGATAGATCGCCACGACGCCACTGACTAGTGCCCAATCAATCAACGGATAAGCGGATTAATCTGATTACGCGAACCGCGACCTGCAAACAACTACCTCTGGATTATGGATTCTGATTTGATCGACGAACTTTTCACTCTTGGCAGCTTGCCCTTTTGTACGTGTATAATGATTGGTTGCTGCATGGCCTATCTCATTTATTGAGGCGGGATCTGGTTCTTTTAATATACATTTAAAATACATAAAATTGTTATAAAATTTGTATTTTTAAATATTATTTAATTGTCAGTTTTTAATATATTATCATCAATGAAAAGTTGAAAAATAATACTTTGAAGACTTTCGTATGATATTCTCAATTTGGGAGGGGAGGGAGGGTTTTTTATCAGAAGGGTATGTGTTCAGAAAATAAAAATAATATAAATTCGAATACCTTATACCATAAAGGGAAATTGTCAACAATTTCGAAAATACTCAATATCGTATAAAAACTCGAAAAATTTGTGCAGAGTAAATACTCAATATCGTATAAAAACTCGAAAAATTTGTGCAGAGTAGTATAAGATTTAATTAAGTTATTTGATATAATATTCAAAATATTGATATAATATTAATATTTTGAAAGCCCTTATTAGAAAATTTATAGTATTGACAGATACAATAAACATGGAGTATGTACATATTTTAGATCTTCCAACATTTTATTTTTCTAAAATAGCTTCTATAAAATTATGCAATCTATTTTATGTTTTTTAAATAACATCTTTTGTGTTCGTAATCACTCTTATTCGGAACTCTATTGTACTTTGTGTTCGTAATCACTCTTATTCGGAACTCTATTGTACTTCTTCGAACAATATTATATTTTCTGAAACAAAATGCGCTACTTTATATGTAATAACGATTTTAAACAGTTACAGTTCCAATTTTAAGATTTTGCTTTGATTTCTATTCCAATCGCATTTATACTATAGATCGGGATAATTAAAAATTGTTCAATTGTTTTACATAATTATTTATCGCAGTTTTAACGTGAAAAACTAACTTTTAGCAGGAACCTTACGCGTCCTTTACAACTATAAAATCGATCTAAGTTGAGTATCGTTTCGAGAAAACAAATGTACAACAGTGGATCAACATCTCGAGTACCCATAGAGCGATCAAATTACGTATTCTTGACTCTGGAATCGACGTAAGGACTCGCTCGTGCGGGCTGCTATGTACGACTGTAAAGGAAGTTTTGCGCCAGTCAGCAAGTCCGCGAGATAAGCGATATTTATAGAGAAAGTTTATCGCGCGGCGCTGAGCTAACGTTGATCAATGTTTCCGTACTGTTTGATTTAAAAAGACTTGAAGAGGCGCCCGCGCCTAACTTTCGTTCGATAAACTCCTCCGTTATTCCGATCTCGAGATCACGTACCGCTGCCCTCCGATGCTCCCGTAAAAATATATATGGGCAAGAGCTTTCGATCTTTTCGTTCCACCGGTATATTCTGAATCGAAGGTCCATTGCCAAAATGCTCCGTCACAATAATGCTTCATTTCACCAAATTTTTATGTTCCTCATATATACATTATGAGACGATGAAAAATGAAGTCCCTTGTAATACTAAATTGGTAGTTTTCACATTAAGTAAATCTATTGGGTGCCATTTATTGTTGGAACTAGTGATTCTAATAAAAAATAAATGACACCAAAATATAACTCCTTACGTTTTTAACAAAACACATATTCACAACGAAGTCAAGGTAAAACATTACTACTTGTCAAGCGAAACAAAGCATGTCTAATGTGAAATACATAGTTCACAGAAAATTGAATTACGCTTTATAGTAAACAGAAAAATCTAATGAAATAAATTAAGTTACTTATAACATCCATTAACGTAAATCTGCTTATACAGAAATAGGCGTGGGGTGTTGCGTATAGCGCATGGCTACTTTAAGGTGGCTTCGGCGAGTGATGCCGTATCAAGTCGGGGCCCCAGTGGGATCCTCCTTTGTTTTTGGTGATTGCTGAAATTTGAATCTTGTTAATTACTTCAAACTACTTCAGCAAGTTTTAAAAATTCCCAGTTTTCTTAAAAAATTAAAAATATCGCCATTCTTATTACTTATAGGTTTGTCAGCTCCTAGTGCGCATGCGCAGAAGTATGTTCACAAGGTTTATTGCTAATATCTTTTTAATTAAGTCGTTAACTCATATTTATGATAGCGGCATTGGAATCTCCATTAAAAAATCTTCAACATTATCTCATGTTTTATAAAGACCCCATAAGGTTACATGTTAAAAAAAACATTTTATAAACCTAGTTTTCTGTAAATTTTGATCGTTGACCTTGCATTTTCTTGACAGAAATGAAAAGTTTAATGATCAAAGAATGTTTTTGTAAAGTTTCAGAAATATTTGTTTTTTTATAAAAACTCGCCGAAGTCACCTTAAATTCAAACTAATTTAAATAGATTTAACGCTACAATAATCATCATTTTTAAATAAAAGCTTTCACTCGTATTTTATATTATATTCTGTCGGCGTTCAAAGTGCAGCTGATTAATATAGCTTCCATGTAATATTTCATGAAATACAAAGAACTTCCATGTAATATTTCATGAAATACATACTACCGGGAAATGTTGTATCACTTAGACGCTTCGTTATAAAGCCTGTCGAATTATGCATTCGTTAAATTTACTACGGTTGGATTGGGTGATGCATTTCCCTCATTCGCAAAAGATGCGCTCGCTTATCTTCGAAAGTCGATTTTCCCCGACTTGAGTGCGGCGGCTGCGACCTGGGCTCCTGCAAATTTGACCTAAAAGAGGTCAGCGCACTGGTGTTCTTTCGTCCCATGTGTATACCGGTAAATCAATAAGCACGGTGTCGCTTCGCATCTCTTTAATATTCATCCCTGGCCACACCTCACACATATTTGAGGATTTCAAACACTTTGTCTCTCTCTCTCCTCTCTCTCTCCTCTCTCTCCTCTCTCTCCTCTCTCTCCTCTCTCTCCTCTCTCTCCTCTCTCTCCTTTCTCTCCTCTCTCTCTCCTCTCTCTCCTCTCTCTCCTCTCTCTCTCCTCTCTCTCTCCTCTTTCTCCTCTCTCTCTCCTCTCTCTCCTCTCTCTTTCTCTCTCCTCTCTCTCCCTATCCTCTTTCTCGCTTCTCTCTCTCTTCTCTCTCTTCCTCTCTCCTATCTCTCTCTCTTCTCTCTCTCTCCCGCTCTCTCGCTCTCTCTCTCTCGCTCTCTCTCTCTCTCTCTCTCTCTCTCTCTCTCTCTCTCTCTCTCTCTCTTTCTCTCTCTTGCATGCGTGTGTCTACGAAAATATTTTTGACACTCTCTAAAAATACAACAATATAATCGCGGGCACTTATATAAATTAGTGAAAAAATTAACTCATTCAGCAATTAAAATCACTATTTGATGATCGTGAAAATTAAATTTCATTAATAGTGTACATCTACTGCAGAATCAGTTAATTTTTCACTGATTTGTGTTAGTACCTCACGTATTATAATATGTATATTGCTTTATTTTAAGGAGGTTATCGTGCTATATTAAGATGGTTCACTATTTAATTTTTATGTCATAAATTATTAAAATATTATAATGTAAGTACACACGGTTATGAAAGGCAAATACATTCTGAACTGAAAAAACTTATGCGATAAAAAATTATTAACCGAACACGTAGATATTGTTCAATGAGTAAAAAAGTTACTTTCACTTCTTATCAATTTTTTATTTTTCATTCAATTTTAATGTTTAACATCTCATTTTATTCCATAAACATTTTACTACGACCCATCCAGGCTTATATTATGAAATAATTAATCTTACAAAGCAACATGTAATTGTTTACAGTGCAATACAGTATAAACTTGAAGTTTATTGTGCTTAAAATGTAAACAATTAGATGCTATTTTGTATATATTTATTATTCCATAATATAAGTCTGGATGGGTCGTAGATAAATATTTAAGGAGTAAAATGAGATGTTAACTATTAAAATCGAAAGAAAAATAAAAACTTGATAAAAAGCAAAAGTAACTTTTTTACTTATTGAACAATATCTACGTATTCGATAAAAAATTTTTTATCGTAACAGTTTTGTCCGATTCAGAAAGTATTTATCTTTCATATCCACGTGTACTTACATATTTTAGTAATTATGACATAAAAATGAAATGGTGAACCATATTAATATAGCACGAGAAGGGCATGAATTTTTCATTTTTTGCATCGTATTACGTGTGGATATACGTACGAATATAGAAGAACGAAATAAGCAAGGCGTCCGTCCGATTACAATATGACGCCGATTAGCAGAAAGTCAAGCGGTGGCGGCCGTGGCTAGAATGATAGTGTTTCTGACTCGCGGGTCGGGGGCTCTGCTTCGATCCCAGGGCCCGTCACTTTTTATTATTAAAAAGTTGCGAGAGCTCACTTGTAACAGTTACAAGTTTGTGAAAAAGGCCTCTTTTACGTTCTCAGCTATAAAATTATCTTTTCATCTTACCAAGACATTTTAATTAAGGGTGGTATCGTTGTCATTTCATTTCTATTTTTTCTGTACATAATATGATACTAGAGAACGTAAAATTTCATCAATAATTTAGATTCGCAATCGCTGTTTTTTAAGGTCGTTCGGAGAAATTGAATAATTTGAAATAATGATATTTTTTGCTATACGAGCTTAAACAATGAGAGAATGTAAATATGGATTTCTGGAGATGTCGTGTATATTTTTATGCTTATATTTATGACGTAATTTTACACTAACTGTAGGGGATTTTGAGTGATGATCAAACTCTTTTTGGACAGCTTAATGTCGAATCTCTGGTGAAGGTGGGATACGGTATAATGAGAATTTTTAGTTTTTATAGCTAATGCTTTTATGAAATAGAAATTTTTTGAAGATGAAATCACAGATTTTCATATTTGCAGCAGAATTTTTATTAATCATTTTAACAGAATAATTTTTTACGTTGATTATTATGAATGAGAAAATTCTTGTAAGTAAATGCGTTAATATAAATTAATAAACTCATTTTGAATCAAATAATGCAATAAGTCATTAAATATCTAAAATCAAGGTAATAATTTTTAAATTGCTAAGTAAGTACAAAAATAAATGATTAAGAACTTAAATATTATAATTTTAATTTTGCATTTTTCATTCAAGTTTGTATAACTCATATACGTGCGCATACAATTCATCACATGGTGAGGTGGATTGGGTTGCATGTTGCATCTGTAGCAATATGAGGATGACTCTAAGAAAGACGCGCATAGACATCAGTAGCTCGGCAACAGGCACCTGTCGCGAAAACCGAAGGTTCAGGGTGGTTCGATTTGCCGCAAAGTCACGCCGCGGCCATGCCGTTTGTATCGAGTCTTCCTCCATTTATTTATTTGCGAGTTCTCACTCTAGTAGCATTACATACATCTTTGAGTATTACTTATAAATTGATAGTTTTTAGTAAGGTATTCCATGAATTTGGATAAGAAAATGTATTTCGCGTATTTAATCATCGTACCTATATAGAGTACGACCTTATTATTTGGATTCATGGATTTTTATAAGTAAATATAGTATTTGCTCCACCACGTGACCTCCTCCTCCGTCGGTACGAAAACAAACTCCTTCACTTGTGATTGTGCAACATACCTTGTCATAGAACTAATCTATTGTGTTTCTTTTATCTTTGGATGAAAACTATGAGAAAGTCGAGAAAAACTAGCGAAAATTGAAAGCACTGACACGAATGTGCGAAGATGAAAATAAGACGTAACTTTTTCAAAAGTCACGCATGATATGGTGAAACCGATAATGTTGACTTTTTAATCAGATTGTTAATGAAATGTTTCGATTTCTATATTACAAAGATGTACTGTTTGCTATCACAAAGCGTATAATTTATATAATGAAATTTTTTATAGAAAATTTAATGTCCTACTACAAACTATAAAATATAGCTATAATAAAATGATTCCTATTTGATAGCAAAATTTTAATGTGTTTATCAGCAAACCGTAAAAAGTTTAATAATTAATGTGCCATATAGAAATAAATTTTAGTGTATTATTTATAGTAAAATTTATGTACTTGCTAGTTATGTTTTAATATCAGTTATATAATTTGTACATAACGGTTTTTTTAATGTTATATTTTTATTCCAGAATTTTATCTATTTATGTTTATGGTTTGTTCAGATATTGAAATAGTATAGCTTCTGGTAAGGAGGAAAATACTAACAATAATATTAGTTTGGGGACTTTTCTAATAGAAAATGATACCAATATTGATGGTATAGGATGGTCAATTAAGCTACAGTTACTTAACTTATATTTATTTTAATATTTAGTAAATTTAAATACATTTTTCATTTAGTGTTAACACTTCAGTAAATATATTAACAACAAAATTTGAAATATTTTATTCAAATGAATAAAAAACTATTTTTCTACAACTATTTGTGTGAATTCTTTAAAATAGCGTTTGTACACGAATTGTATTTCTTTAATCTGATAAAAGATAGAGTATATTGCATAAATTAAATATCACAATGATTCACTATAAAAATTAACTCTTTCTGAATAATATTTGGATTTATTTTCAGGCTCAACGTAAAATGCATTTTTTACTTTTGAAGTGAATTCTTCAATAAAACTATTTGAGATGAAGAAGATCATTACGATGAGATATATTTTTTACACTTCACCTCGTCTAAATCATCTTGTTCTTGAGTAGTTTTATTGTGCAACATTTCGAATTTTTTATCATCTTTATAATCTAGTTGTAAAACCTTACGGTACCATTGAACTTCAGAGTCTATTTCTTCTTGGGTTAGTCCTCGATCCGTCAAACTTTCTGTAAATTCTAAACATTTTAATTCAATGTCTCTTTTTCTCATATGATCAAAAATATCTTTATGCAGAGGTCTATAAATTTGATTCGTCGGTGTTACGGAATTCGGTTCGTTCTCTCGAGATCTATCGTAATCGACGTAGTTTGCAGTTTCATAACTCCGTAAAGAAGCAACGTTTTTCTCTATACGACCATTTGTGCAAGTTCCCTTAAAAGTTTGTAATCCGATGTTGTTATACATTTTATTTTAATCAATCAATTAAATATTCACAGAACTTTTAAGTAATATCAACAACTTAGAATATTCTAAGGTATCGATATTATACTGATTAAATAAGTTTGTCAATTTGTTTCTATATACATACTAAGTAAGTGTTTACAAGCTCCTCTCTTTCCTGGAATTAGTACACTTCTTGTATACAAGTGTGTATTGATTAATATTGTCTGAATGAAATAGAGCACTATATTTACCAAGTAAAATTAAAATAGAATTAATTTGTTATGGAAAATTCATTTCTTTTAAATGTTATTTGCATTACTCGCTATGTAATTAATGTTATACTTTCAAAGCCCACCAAATTTTAACATTTAGCGCTGTAACATCTATCTATGCATTTCTAGAAAGCGGCGCGGCTCCAAAGTTAAATTATCGTTGAAATTTATCATTTGCGAGTATTCGAACTCCGGTGTAGAGAAGGAAGTTTGCAAAAGCCAGTCATCGAATCGCCCGGAGGCAAAAGGTGGCTGGTTCACGAGGAGATAGAGTGCGAGGACAAACTACCGGTTCGCGCAAAACTTCACGGCGCGGAAGGATAACGAGAGCAATCTGCTCGTCCGTCGGCCTGCAATGTCTCAAGTCAACCCCATCCCAGGCAATTCTATGGGGGTAGGTTATACGGATATATACATTACGTCTTGGCGCAGCGTTTCTCATCCTCGGTAAGTGCATTAGGTGCGGAGGTGTGGGAAGAGGCAAACTTCGGGCCGAGACCATCGCGCTTTGGTAATTAATGCTCGCATAATCATTTTTCACGGGGTCGCGCGAGGCAGCGCAGCTTGTAGCTTATGGTACTCTCAATTTCTTTTCACGTCCGAGACCTAAATTTTCTGGATTATATCGCAGCTGGTGCGCCCACGACGATAAGACGCGGCTTATTAACTTATCGTTCATAGTGATGGAAGTTCAAGAACGTCTGCGAGAGACTTTTATGCCGTCTTTCCCTCTTTTTTCAGTCTACGGCGAAGTTTAGAGCGAATAATGGATTTTAAGCGATTGTTTTCAATTAGATTTGTTAACCTATCATGAATAAAATTTAATTTTTTTTTAAATTCTACATATTTTAGAAATTTTACTATAGTTCATAAGTAATGTAACTTCGGGAAATTCGTCCACCTTAAGCAGAATATTTTCTTTCTCCTTCTGTAAATGCGTTGGGACGAAATTGTGAAAAAGACTTTAAAGTATACTAAATACACTACCAAGAAAAAATTAGGAACACCCCAAATGTGATATTCGCTTTGCTGGGTGCAAAAGTGTAAAATCTTCGTTTTGTCCAAATTAGCTGACACGTTACCTAATTCGGACAATATTGAAAAAATAGTACAAGAAAACTCATAAACTCCAAAAATTAATAGAATTTATGTTTTTAAATATGTAAAACCTGTATTTAATTATTAACTCCTATGAATAATTCTTAGTATAAAGAAAATGAAGGAATTCATTTTTCATTATAATGTATTCTATAAATGATTTTGGAATTCTATATATGGGAGTCTCCGTAAGCTAAACGAAACATTCATTTTGATGAATGAAATTCATTATTGCTAATGATATTTTTAAAGTTTCATCTCAGAAAAAAGACACATAAATGACTTCGTGAAACTAATACCAACTTGACACCTTCACATATTTATTCACACCTTCTTTACAGATTGGCCGAATTAGGTGAATAATAGAGGCGAAAGTCTTTTGCTTTTATAAATTAGAAAAAAAAAAATATTTTTAATATTACTTCCATACTAATTTCAAGAAAAAAGGCTCACCTTTCTGTCCATGTCACTTTCAATTAGGTTTTTATAGCTTATATTTCGACTATAAACGAAATACTTGCTTTTTTACTTTATAAGACGCTCGACTCGTTGAAATTTGATAATAGAAAGTTGAATAACAAGTAGTGATCATTTTTAAAAAATTAAAAACCATACAAAACGTATATCTTTCATATTTGGAAGCTGGCGACATCGGTTATTTAAGCTGTCGGATAAGTGAAGATAGCGAACTAGAAAACTACCCCGATTTACCGTATGCAAAAAAAAACCGCTGCCAATTCTTTGGCAGTTAGCTTCCTCAAAATAATTTTTCAATTCCTTTTAATCAATTAAAATTCCAAAAATAAATTTTTCACAAAAAGAATGCTAAAAAATTTCAATAATAACTTGAAATTTTAGCGAAATATTGCCCCCCAATGAGTGCAATAAGTAGTTAAAATTTCAAGTCGATAAATCAACAATTCTCTAAGAAAACGCAATTCAAAAATTTAAGAAAACAATTTTTAACCTCAAATACCTTCAGTAGAAATGAACCGACTTTCTTAGGCAACGAACTAGGTTCAAAGATATAAAAAAGCTATTCTGTGCCAAATTTCAAGACAATTAGATAATTTTTGCTCCTGTTATCGTGCGACAACGTAAACGAAATTTTTTTCTAAAATATTTTTTTTCTAAAAAACAACTGAAGATAATCACTTAAAATTTTAGCGGTATGTTACCGTCAACAAGTGTAATAAGTAGTTAAAATTTAAAGTTGATAAATCAATAATTCTCTGCGAAAACACAATTCAAAAATTTAAGAAATAAATTTTTAACCTCAAATATCGAAAGTAGAAATAAACCGATTTTTTTGGGCAACGAACTCGGTTCGAAGATACAAAAAAGCTATCTCTGTACCAAATTTTAAGACGATTGGATAATTCTTGTTCTTGTTATCGTGCGAAAACGAAAACGAAAATTTTTATCTAAAATAAATTTTTTCTAAAAAACAAATGAAGATAATCACTTTAAATTTTAGTGGAATATTGCCCCAGAGAAGTGTAATAAGTGGTTAAAACTTCAAGTCAATAAATTAAAAATATATTTAGAAAAAAAATAAAGAAGATTAAACGATATTTTCTTTAATAACAAATGAGAGACTAAAGATAATTAAATTTTTAAAATAAGAAATTATAGGTAAATTGACGACCTTTAAATAAAAATTGATTATATTAAGTAATATCTACCGTAACATATTTAAAAATAAAAAAAACGAAAAATTCAAAATCGTTTTTTGGTTAAAAAACAAAAGAAAAACGAAAAAATGAAAAAATAGGTTAAGCTATCTTTATTCTTCTTCGAAACGAAGAAAATAAGCTTTACCCGACGAAAATCGGTCAACTTGTCCAAAAGTTATAGCCGGTACACACACACACACACACACACACACACACACACACACACACACACACACACACACACACACACACACACACACACACACAC
>JAPYZP010005060.1:0-10760 GCA_030522985.1 Torymus sinensis
CACGAGCCTGAGACGAAAAATGAGAAACTGCAAGCACGACATCTGCGAAAACGATATTTTTAAACTTAAAACCTTCTAAACTTGCAGTGTTCAAGAGATGCCTGCAGTCCCCATCCTCATCCTGCGGCGAAACTGACACCCCAACAAAATGTTGATTCAGCTCATCTGGAGTCAGACCATTCAAATCCTCATTCGGCTTGGGGATAGAGGAGCAGCGATTTAGAGGTGCCGGAGGGTCATCGTGACCTCCTGGCACCTGCACCACACACACCTTCAGGCACACCACTAAACTCCTCGTTGCATGCTGCGTCTCGTAGACCGCTTCCTCTCGTCGGGACCCTGTGCGGATAGTGCACGCGAACGGGGAAGTTTTTGTGCGGGGAAGTGTCGACACCTTCACACGGCCGTAGCTCTGGCCAGACTGCCTTTTCGCCTCCGCGCTCCTCTTAGCGCCACGGTCAAGGACTTTTCCGCGCGCGAGTTGACAATGCGCTGGCCGTGTTATTCTCGCGCGCCCGACACGAAGAGTCCGTCGCTCCGAAATTCTCGGAACGACGCGAGCATTTTCGTTTTGGAGCGTATTCCGTTTCAATAGATGCTATTGAGAGTTTGATGCTACTGAAATGCCCTGAGTCATACTGTAGCAAACGTTTCGTACGTGTGCTATAACGCGTCAGCAGAGACAGAGTAAGTACTCAGAGGTTGGCACATACTTCAGACTGATATGCGAAATGCTGCTCTGTTGCTTAATGAGGGTCAGTTCCTAGATGTTGCAAGCGGCCAGATGACGGTCAGATGATGGTAAAGCTAGCAGAAACTATTGCTTCGATGTAACAGTTAGCAGAAGATGTCAAATATGATGAAAGCCGGTAAAGAGCCGGTATGTGATGCACTGTTGTTGGTTGCAAAAGAGAGAGAGAGAGAGAGAGAGAGAGAGAGAGAGAGAGAGAGAGAGAGAGAGAGAGAGAGAGAGAGAGAGAGAGAGAGAGAGAGAGAGAGAGAGAGAGAGAGAGAGAGAGTGAGAGAGAGATTCTTTATTGGGCATAAGGGGTAGAACCCCATGCGGCACTAGGTAAAATTACATGATTTAAGTGTAATATTTACAGATAAATTTTACAAATAACATTTTACAAGTGAAAAATTGCAGTTGAGCATGTGTATATTGAACAGAGAGTTACAATTTAGTTTACAATTTGTACTTTCGAATATAATTTAAATATATATATATATACAGGTTGGTGTACTATTTACAATATGGTGTATAGTGTACTATTTACATTTCACAAGTTTAGATTTAAGACGCATCTAAAATTAATTGCCTAGCCCAATCCTCCGCATCGTCTTCTAAAAGCTGTTTGAATAAAAATTTTTTGAATGCACTTATAAAACGCGAATGAAAACTTATGGGCGAGTACCTATCTAAAATTTTGGTTGCAGAGACAATAAATGAGTCACATTGAGCCTTAGAGAGAGAGAGAGAGAGAGAGAGAGAGAAGGAAGGAAACGAGAAACAAGAGAGATCATTGAGGTACTTCTCTATTATATTATTTAGATATATTGTATAATATACTCTTTTATAGCGTTTCGTTCTTTGATAGCACTTCACAAATTTATCAAAAAAGGAGTCTATTCACATTATTATTTAATAAAGAACTGGAATTTGAAAAAAGAAGGAGCAGTAGGAACATTTAAAAATAATCTGTGATTATTTTAACGATTCCATTAACAAAGCTTATCATTTATTTATAATGTCTATATATACCCATTTTTATGCCATGAATAAGGAAGCGCAGCATGAAAACCCAATTGTAGGACAATTGGTGAAAAATGTATTCATAGATTTCTAAAAATGTATATGAACGAAGAATATTTGAATAATACACCTATCATGGAAATTAATCCCAATAAAGATTAAAAATGGAAGACTTTGAATAACATATTATTATCAACTCAAGCAATATCAGCTTTGAAAAGCATAATAGACTTTATAGACTTTGGAAAATTTCTGACCAACTGTAGAAATGTTATAATAGAGTCGTAAAATGGGTTCATCAGAGATGGAATTTTGATAGCGTATCACTTGAGTTCACGAATCCATAAAATGTCCTGGATGAAAAATATCATGCTCAAAATGTCGATTTATATGAAGTACTGGTTGAATATCCTCATTTAACAAATTCATACGATGATAAGTTGATGACGGATAATATCGAATGGTATAAGTTAACAGAATACAGTTTCTCAACCGATGTAACTGAAATAGAAAGAGCAGATGAGTTTTGAAACACTGTTTCTAAATGTGTTGATGAAGAAGGACTACGATTATTTTCGAATATTTCTCGATTTTGTCTAGACATTTTAACTTTTCCGGTTGCAAATGCAGCTTCTGAGCGAGTGTGGAGCAAGCTAACTATAGAAAAAAATCCTTATAGATCGAGATTAAGTTTCAATACTACTCGAGCATTGCTTTTGAGTTTTCAGTATATATGGATCGCTTTTATTTGAAGCAAATGAAGCAATGCTAATCCAGATGGCAACAAATTTAAAGTCTAAAGAAAAAAGAAGAAACTATCTTGGAAAATGAAGATAAATATTTTTACATTGATTTACACAATCAGCAGTCAAGTTTAATTTATGTAGCGGAAGATGATTATGTACGTAAGCTGTACAAAACATTAACATTGAATTATGAAGATGTTAGTAATCAATTAAAAACAGAACCGCATAGTATTGTTAATGTCTTAGAACACTAAAAAATCTCAAATTCTGTGAATAATATGTTACTGGAGAGTGATATGCAAACTGATCTTACTCAGTTTTCAGAAGATCAAATGATGATTGATACGCCAAATTTTAATAACTTAGAACACTCAAAAAGCTCAAATTCTGTGGATAATATGCTACAGGAGAGTGATAAGCAAACTGATCTTACTCAGTTTTCAGAAGATCAAATGATCATTGATACGCCAGATTTTATCGAGCTTGCAAAATTGTTATGTTCTGCAGAACACGAAACGGATAATGATCCTCATTTCTTTGTTAATGGATTAATGAAAACAACTAATTATTACTTCCGAAATTGTATTTCAAAAAAGAAAATAAAATGTGTCGAAGCATATATTCGATTCGACGGTACATTAGAAAAACCAATCTATAAATGAAAATCTTTCAACAGAATTAACTTCTGATTCTTTCCATACGTTATCTCCAAAAATGTACCTGGAAGGTGTAGTTCATGCTTGTTCATTATGCTTGTTCATTAATTAGACAAACACTACATTCATATCGACGACAAGTACAGCTCTAATATTTGATGACTCATTGATAGAAGACGATCTACACGATGGATCTATCTTTTACGAATCAACTTTCCGCCTACAGGCAGAGTCTCATTGCCCTATCTTAGGCACCAACATTGGCGATTGGTCATTATTAATATGGACCTAAAGTATGTATCGCTAATTGATCCAATGGTAAAAGATGGACAATTCGCGAGATTAAAAGGTGAAGGATTACGAGTATTACAGAGATTTTTCAATTTTATTTACATTTGTAAAAGAAAAAATATTAAAAATGTGTTGACGGGAATCAATAAATGGAATATACTTAATATGCATTACCAAAATCGTTCTATACAAGATGTCACATATTATATGGATATTATCAGTAAAAATGAAAAATTCAATAATTGTTTTCAACCAGATAAATACAGACATGTTTTATCAGAAAGACTGATAGAAGAAGCAGAATCCATGCATGAAATGTGTATATTTTGTTTCAGAGATTGGCACGTTAAGAAGAAAAGATGTAGTCATTGTAAAAGATTTGCGCATGTTAAATATAATAGAGAACGTATATTTAACGGTGTCTGTGCTCTCTGCTTGAAGTATAAAAAGAAAGAATTTGATCAGTAGATAGTCCCACCCGATGATAATAAAATAGTGAATAACATGTCACCACTCACTGCATGACAATAACATGTCGCCGCCTCGCTGGCTGACAATAACATATCGCCGCCTTACTGGCAGATAATAAAAGGTTGCCGCCGCACTGGCTGCCAATACAAGTCTCCGCCTCCCTGGCTGACAACAACATATCGCCGTCTTACTGACAGATAATAACAGATCACCGCCTTACTGGCTGTCAATAACGGCCTTTCTTCACTGGTCAGGATATTGGATGTTGAATGTTGGATATTGGATGTATTTTAATGTTTGTTCTCCGATATCTAATGATTTGTTTATGGCAACAGAATGTCGTCAATTTGTAGATAGAGTGCGTTTGTTTATAACCACTGACTACCAAATCAGTAGAGAACGGATAACAAACAGTAAAATACATCCAACATCCAACATCTGTAACGTTGGCCTTTTCTCGTCCCTGCACAACTCGTCACAAATTATTTATATTGCGCCAGATCTCCCGAAGCGGAATTGCTCCGTCCGTCAGGAAGGTGGTGGGTGGCCACCTTCTACGCTCGAGGATGGGAAGAGTGATAGGAGAATGACCGGGTGAATACAAGATGTCAACTTAATGACTCTTTATTGATAGCCGTGCGTCGCACACGACTATTCAAATATATATATATAACACTCCCGACAAATATTACGTTAATTAATCCGCGACATGCGTGTGGCGGCTCTCTATACGGTAGCTAGAGCTACCCTCGCTATATGATACACATGCCCGCGATATAGTCGCGGCACAGTGTACGTTCGAGGACCTCGCTGTGAAGCGGCTGCTCACGAGAACACAACGTGGACGGGGCAGTACGCGAAGATATGTCAGCGCGGGAGAGAGAGAGAGAGAGAGAGATACTCGCCTATGGCGCGCTGCGTAGCTGCGCTGCCGATGCTGACTTTGGCCGGGCCGACGGAGAGAGATACTTTCGTATGCATGACTATATGAGGGCTCCGCGCACATCCAACATCCAACATCTAGCATCCAAAAAAGCCGTAATATCTTGCCATCTTACTGGCAGAAATTAACATGTCGCCGCCTTACTGGCCGACAATAACATGTCGCCGCCTCACTGGCTCACAACTAAAGTCACCCTTCTGGTTGACAATAACAGATCGCCGTCTCTCCGGCTGACAAATTTTCTTTTCACAAATTTCATAAATCAGAAATATTTTAGATAGCAATAATGTTTTTTTGCAGAGGAATAGGCCTTCCTGAACTAAATATTAATGAAAATAAATTATTAAATAATTTCAGAAATTAAGAATAAATTTAGTACAGAAAGGGACACCTTTATAAAAAAACGCGCCTATCTATCTACCTCCTGGGTGGCGTGGAAAAGATAGAACAAAAATTAAAAACATCAATAATAATAAAACCTGGCGATATACTTAACTTGTTTACTATCGCATGTCTGCGTGGCTTTCACTTCCTCCTGGATCTCATGTCCCTCCCGATATTTAAGCTTAATAATACTTTGTAGGGTTTGCTTACTATTGAACATTATATGTAACTCCCTTTTTTGTGAAAGTCGCTTCCCTGGCCACTTGGGTTTCAGTATTTCATTTAAATAATCGACTTAGTGCCGCGCGTCTACGTAATTCCTTTAAATGTATAGATCATTCATTCCCCGGCTCTATAGGTCGAAAACTAATTTAGATGATCATCTTGCAAAGTGTCGCGTATCTACGTCACTCCCTTATATGTGTGGACTTTGCATCCCCCGGCAACTTGCGATATAAAATAATTTAAATAATCATTGTCGAAAGTGTCTGGTATGTACGTTACGACATTACATACACGTCCACGTAACTTCCTTAAGTGCATGGAACTTGCGTCTCCCGGCTATTGGGATTAAGATTTATTTAAATAATTATTTTTCCATGTGTACACGTCTGACGCGCTCCCGAATATACGCGTGGAGCTCGCCTCCCCCGCCTACTTTAGGTTAAGATTTTTTTAAATAATTATTTTGCTATGTGTACACGTCTGACGTACTCCCGTATACACGTGGAAATCGCCTCCTCCGCCTAGTTGGGGTTAAGATTTATTTAAATAATTATTTTTCCATTCTACTCGTCTGACACGCTCCCGTACATACGCGTGGAGCTCGCCTCCCCCGCCTACTTGGATTCAGATTTTGTTAAATAATTATTTTGGTATTTGTATATGTCTGACGCGCTCCCATATATGCGTGGAACGCGCCTCCCCCGCCTACTTGAGGTTAAGATTTATTTAAATAATTATTTTGCCATGTACAATTTAATAATAAATTTTTTTTTAAATACCAGATCTCCTCCCGTTGTCCATAATAGAATGTGTTTTCTCAGCTTGGCGTTGAAAATACTAAAAAAGGGACAGTAAAAAATGTAGTTCTGTACTCATTGTAACAAAATTAAGCTCCTTGAAATGTGGATGTTTTGGGACATTGTTATTAACAAAACAGCTAAAATCAAGAACAATCGTATAGTTTCCATTGCAGAATTTTTTCTAAATAAAGATAGAATGATGTGAAACTTTCCCATATACTACTTTATTTATATATATATAATCTTGACTCTTTTTAAAGTAGGACACGTTGATTTTATAATCTTTGTCCATAGAGTAAAAGTATCCAATTAATGGTTTGAACGAAAAGTATAACTCCTTGCTCTTTATAAAGAGGAAAACATAGACTTTACTCTTTGGCAAAAGAGTAAAAGTATGCGTTTAATTTTTTGAACGATAAGTATAACTCTTTACTGTTTATAAAGAGGAAAACGTAGACTTTACTCATTGGCAAAAGAGTAAAAGTATGAGTTTATAATCTTCATAATGTGTAAAGTGTACATTTTAACCTTCTTAACGGATAAAATCTGCATTTTACTCTTTTGTAAAGCAGAAAAGTTACGTTTTACACTTTACTTGTCCAATTTTTACTCTTTTGCGTTTCGAGTGTAGATTTTGAATTCTTTGAAAAGAATATTATTTACATTTTTCAAAGAAATCTTTTAATAGATAATATTTTATACATAATAAAGGTTTGTGCTGTCTGGAATAAAAAGGAATTAATATTTGAAAGATAACATTTTTTTTTTATTGAGGGTGAATTCTTTATGAATAATATGTGAATATACTTAATATTTATTTGTGAATTCATTTCCTAAAGTTTGTTATATGAGTAACTACTAATAGCGTTCATAGAGTATTCATTTTGCGTCGACGACCTAACGAGCGTGCCGGCGCGAGAGAGCCCGGCATCCATCTTGTTGTTATTGTGGTCGCTCGCGAGAGAGACACGCACGCGAGTGTCGCGGTGCTTGTTATCGCGAATTTCGCGAAAGACAATAAGTTTTGTCATTCGCCCAACCTCAGTAAAGAAGTAGTGTACTTTACTGAGGTCATTTACTCTGCCGGAGAAGTGTGACTTAGCGTACTTCAGTAGAAAATATGTAAAGTGTTCCGAGACAGTGCGACAGCCTAGCTCTACTTGCCGCACTGTCAATACAGAGTGATTTCCTCGTACAGAAGACCTGCTCACCTGGTATTGCTACAGTTTGGGGGATCAAGAGGGACCGAGCTACGTAGCCAGACGAGCTGCGAGACTACACGCGAAGAAGCTAGGCCACAGAATCTAACGAAATCTATTATGGTAAGCGTGCACGTATCATCCGCGACGCGTAGTTAAGATAGTGTGTGTGTGTGTGTCGCGCAGCGAGCGCGACGGCTATCTCTCTCTCTCTTTCTCTTACTGTATAATACAGCGAGCGCGCGGCTTATGTTACCGCGCGGATTCAGCATATAGTATCGCGATCGTAACGTCAGCTGTCGAGCCAGCTGACGATTCACGCCTGGTGCTGGCGCACCGTTAGGTAGGATTTTCTAACGTAACCATTTTATTATACAGACATTTTATTTATCATTTAATTTCACCTTTTATTCAATAGACAATAGATTATTTATTATTAACAATTAGACTCTCGAGTTGTCATTTTGCGACCTTAGTCATTCCCCGTTCTCCGCCGCCTCCGCGGTTGTTACGTTAGTGAGAACGTATCGTTTACATCTGAGCAGCTGGCACACGAACCAGGGACTTGGTGAGCAGTTCGAGTCCCTGGCAGAAACAAAGCGCAAGTCGGTGACTTGCGTGTTGCACGGTAAGTAACCAGATTAGGTTAACATTGTTAGGCTATTAAGTCTCCGGGAGTTGAACCGAGAGATGTATTGGACCAAGACGTGTAGGAGAAATACGTCTTGGTCAAATAACCACCCCGTGACAATAAATGTTGCTGAATACTTTCTGAATATTGTCTGAAAGGACGTGCTGTCTAATTAGAACTATATTAGAACTTAATCTGAATCCTAATTATTATTTGGATTTTAATTTGAAATGTACTCTTTAAGAATTCATTTGAACTCTTGGCGAATTCACAATAATTTAATTTTAACTGACATATCAGACATTCATTATGAATTCTTTTAAATGAACACTTTTAGAATTCATTTCAAGAAGTTTTTACGAATTCATTGCGAACGTGTATGCCTTCTGGGCGTCAACGTAACTTCCTGATATGTATGGACCTTGTTATCCCCTTGCTATTTCGGTTTAAAAATTATTTAAATAATTGTCTTGCTTATTGCTGCAAGTCTACGTAATTCTCTTATATGCCTGGAGCTCGATTCCCCCGGACCTTGGGTTTAAAAATTATTTAAATAATCCTGCCTCACGTCTACGTAACTCCCTTATATACGTGGACCCCCAGAAAT
Organism: Torymus sinensis; assembly: GCA_030522985.1. Lineage (NCBI taxonomy): Eukaryota > Metazoa > Arthropoda > Insecta > Hymenoptera > Torymidae > Torymus > Torymus sinensis. Next base: position 8,707 of record JAPYZP010005060.1, read on the forward strand.
TTCCAAATGAATAAAATAAGCTTTATTTAGTTAAGAACGGATAAAAAACAAAAAAATTAGGGAATTTTAGGGAACAGTTTTTGTCTTTAATTGTAACAATACCATATAGTTGGCATTGCATGTACTTGTCTGAAAAAAATTATTTTATGTTGCTTCTAGTGTATATATTTTTAATAAGTTTTTTCGCTATATTATGTGCACGATAAATGAGCACAGTGCGGAAGACGTTTTTTGATTGAAATATTATTTTATGTTATTCAGTACAACAATTTTGAGCATATTACTGAATTTCATCTTCTTCCATAAAGTGCACAATTTTTTGTGTACAATATAACTTATCATCAATAGCTATTAAATTTATGCGCATAGAAATATTTATGCGCACTCCTTAAACTCCTTAATTTTTTATTTTCATTAAGTAAAAACATTTTGTGAACAAAATGATCTTTTTTTCGTCGGTGCAGAATAAGTCGGTGCACAATTCTCACTGGCACAAATCAGCCTAGTATGTTAAACTACCAAAAAATATTGTATGATTTGGTTACTGCAATAACATTTGAATAAGTATTTTTAATTCAACAAAAATAGTTTTTATGATTAAAAAGTACAGTAGCAATAACTCTAAAGTAACTAAAATATTATCTACTAGAGAAAGTAAAGGCAAAGTTGTATATTTCCGTATATTATCAGTTATTTTTTTGCTATATTTCAGAATAAGAAATTACTGACTAAAAAAGAAACTAATTTCAAGTTCACGTATACTCGAAAATTTCATTAAGATTTCTGCATACTTACAAAACTCATTAAGATTTGTCAAATAATATTTAGCAATTAATCGACTATTTAAATTGTTTTTAATATTTAGCAATTTTAAACTTTATTATCAAGATAAAACAACCTTGTAATTTATTAGTGATCTTATCTAGTTTTATTAAGTAAAGGAACTATTTCATTCTATAAAAATTTTCTATATTAAATTAACTAAACAACTAATTTAGCAATTAAGATTTTACAATAATTTAGTAGTTATTACTGCAGAATTTTTCAGTGGTAATGTAATGAAAATCTTTGTTGATATTGGTATATTATGAAACAAATTTACTCGATTAATTTGAAATTACCCAACTTAATAGTTTATATTTGTAATTACTTACATAATTAAGTTACACAATAAAATAGATAAGAAAAGGTTTTATTTGTAATTATCTTACATCCGTAATAAAAATAGTAATAAATAAACACACGTGTAGTATGTTTTATAATATTATTTATTGTTAATACATGGAATATACTTGATTCTACTTTCTGAACATCTTCTATGCAATATCGGATCATTCAAGTATCGGACACACGAAATCGGCAGAGCCGCTTCTTTTCGAACGGGCATCGTCAGTCTGAAGTTCGCGGTCGCGCTGCCGCTGAGTCGCAAGTGGCAACGTTCACGCCTAGGATGCCACCGACGGCTATGTTGAAATAATTTCAAATCCATTCCTGTATATCCTACACACACACACGCACGCACGCGCACACGTGCACACACACATCTACACACATATACATACATAAAATGAGAGTCCTAAGGACCCACTCATACTTAACAACTAAGTGTTTTACATTTAGTGACTACGCACTATAATATAAATTTCTATAAGAGAATAACAGTAGTATAACTATGCAATATATTATAAATTTCTGTAAAAGAATAACAGTCGTATATCTTTGTACTAAAACTAAGTATATCTTAAAGTTAGATGCGCTCAGATATCTTATAACAGTGTTACAAGAGCAACTCAGAAAGGTATAGCTTTACATTTGGGTGGTTACTCATTAGCTTTAATCCATTCCTTTAATTTATTAGAAGTAGATTTTTTACTTTTATCCAAAATTTTGCGGATGTTAGTTAGTTTACTGAAAACTCTCATTGTTTTGGTCATTTTTGGCAGAATAATAGACTCGTTTCTTGTCTTGCTCCCTGAGCTAATGTACAATTCTTTAAGGGTATCATAATTATAGTATAGACTTTCGTATACAAAAAGTTGTTTTAAGTTCATTGG